>JABUQX010047563.1:7500-15323 GCA_015478945.1 Trachelipus rathkii | reverse complement strand
CGGAGACTGCAGAGAGATCGCGACTTCGCTGACAAGTACAGTTGTAGCCGTTGTGCTACTGGAGCTCGATGAGGTTCCTCGAAGACGAGGTATGCTGAATTGGTAGTGATAGGCCTGCAGAGGATGTGATTGGGTCAAGATAGAAGCAGATAGTAGTATGGATTGATAGTATATATAATTTATAGTATAAATAAATAAATACGTAAATAAAAAAATTGAAATAAATAAATAGATAAATAAGTAAATAAATAAATACAAAACGACATAATACAAATAAATTTCATAATGGAGAAAAATTTAGAGAAAAGCCGAAAAATTCAATGAAAAGTGAATGGAGAAACAGGAAACAAGGGAATATGAAATATTAAAAAAAAAAAACTAGGAAAAGGGAAACTTGAAACTTGAAGAGGCAATTGAAAGGTGTAAGCAGCCCCATCATTACAATCCCTCCAATGTTATTTTTTCCTTTATTTCCCTTTTCCATTTAATTTCTTTAAATTTTGCAATGTTATTTTACTCCCTTTACAAATTGCAGCTTTCAGAACGCTTTCATGGCTAGGGTTCCATTATATTTACGGCGACTTAGTGGCAATTTAGGGATGCCGATATGTGAAAAATATCGATATTTCCATAATCGATATTTTTAAAAATTTCAAATTTCCCTCGATGCTGGAATGAAGGTTTGTTATATAAGTTGATAAGTAGGTGTAGGTATATATATATATAATATATATATATATATAATATATAATAGGTGTGTATATGAATACGTATGGTATGTAGTAGTTATGTAGGTGATGAGTGGAGGCGTCGGTGCTAGGGTATTGATGATTATATGTTTTGGATTAAGTGTATATTATATATATATTATATATATATATAAGTATATATATAATATATATATATATATATTATATATATATATATAAGGGTTGGCAATAAGATTCCGCCCAAAAAAAAAAAAAAAAAAACATCCAGTATGTCCAAAAAAACACCAAATAAAATCCACCAGTTATATTTTCCTACATTTTTATAATTTTGAAAAAACAACCTGATTATAATTAATAAAATTAAATAAGTATTCACTTTATTATAAGGTATATTTAGTTTTTAATTTACCCTTGCCATAATGGGTTTTTTCCCTTGTGGCTTCGATAAGAAATATATGATGCTTAAATGTACTAAAATATAATAATATTTAAATCTTAATTTCAAGCAAATGAAATTGAAAATCTGAAAATTTTTATTCCTTTAAAATGTCTTTTTATTATTATATAACGACTAATAGGTGACCAAATTAAAAATTTACTTTATAGATTACCTGTATACTTTGTTGAGCTTTCGTGTCTTTTTAATTCCCTGGATACATCTCAGTTTATTTCATACAAGGCAAAATATTAAGATCTTCTAAGTTGATCTTGAACTTGCATACAACAATCAATGTCAAAAAAATACAACCACCCTATGGAAGTTTATTTTTTTAATTAACATTTTAAGATTAATTATACAAACTACAACCACTGAAAAAGATTCATGTTTTCATTGAATAAACTTTTTGTCAAAACATGAACAAAGAGAAGACTCCTCGAGTCTCTTAAAACTATAAACAGTATTTATATAAGAAAATTCACAATTTAATTAAAACTTTAACAGACTCAAACACAAAATAATCAATAGTTATGATATGTTTTTTGGGGTATCAAGATATTTTAAATTCTAATGACATTTTGGCTAGAGAAAAGATTTCAGCGTTTGAATCAATGCTTCTAGATTGGAGCCAGAAAGTATAACTAGAATAAGATAGCTGCCTCTCCAAAGTTAACTTTTTTTTTGGAAGGGGAGGAAGATTGTCACTTTTTTACAGTGAATTTTACCTAACTCTGAAAGTGGTTGCCTGATTCCTTCCAGACTTGATACACATACTGTCAGTTGGGTAATGTGAATCCCATTAACAGTGAAATTGCCTATGTGCTTGATTAGTCTGGAACTCTGGCAGAGGCATTTCTTAAACATCCCTTTAACGTATTGAATTTCAGACAAGGTAGGTCTGTAAGTTCTTTTTATATCAATCGTTGCAAAGTCCTTCAAAATTGCAAATGAGAAAGTGAAAATATGATGTTGCCATTTTCTAAACCTACCATTGTGAACAAGAATTTTTCATTCTCGTATAATTAAAAACAAAGGACGAAAATGGATTGAAACCAAAGACAGTATCCAAATTGCTTTGACATCAAATAACAATATTTTTGATGCAGTATCAAAAAATAAAACATTCATTCAAACTCTGAAGCAACAATGTTTTTAATAAGATTATTTTTGTTTCCTAATAAGATTTTTATCAATTTTGTATGTTACTATTTTCATGCTTCATACAATTGATTATCTTTTCAATTTTACTTTTTAATCTGTCAAGTATAATACATATTTCTTAGGTTATATAACTAAATTCTCAACAGAAATGGATCAATGATTCTATTTTGAATTTGAGGGTTCCTTGTGTTTTGTTCATTGTGTTTTCTGGATTTAATGGAATTCAAGAAAATATTTGTACATCATATGCTACAATTTTCAAAGCAATTAGTTTGTTTTCCCTCACTTTGAAGTCTAGGGGTAATGTCGATGTACACAAATATATTGTAGGGTAATGCCCAAGTAAGTTTTGTGATCACTGGTTTAGGCCATACCTAATTAACATTCTTAGGTCAGAGAAAGTTGGTGGAGCAGCTGTTAAATATAATTCTCATTTATATTACTTTTCTAAATGGTTAAAAATACTTATTTTCTTTTTGTATTAATTTTTTTTCATTTTTTAAAGCAGTTTAGGCAATTTTTTGTTAAAAATTTAATGTTGTATGCATGAACAATAATATAACAAAAGAGCTCAATTATAAATTTTGTTCACCTACAGTAGAAAATTTTGCATTACGGAAATTTGTAAACATTAGGATATATTATATTTAATAATAAAAGAATTTTGCAAAATGACCAGGAGAATAGATTTCATGTTGAAGTAAACCTTCCCTAATATTTAAAGTAAGTATAATATATTTATATACGGTTATATATATATATATATATATATATATATATATATATATATATATATATATATAATATATATATATATATATATATATATATATATATATATATATATATATATATATATATATAATATATATATAATATATATAATATAATATATATATTTAAATTTTATATATATATATATATATATATATATATATATATATATATATATATATATATTATATATATATATATAAATATATAGTACTGTAGATAGTATTGTTATAGGGTATAGTATATATATATATATATATATATATCAGGCTTGGGTTCAAGTACAAGTACTTGTACTTGTACTTGGACTTAAGTACATTTTTTGAAGTACTTGTACTTGTACTTGTACTTGCAGTTTCTAAAACCCAGTGTACTTGTACTTGTACTTGTACTTGCACCTCTTGTACTTGAAAATTTGCAAAGTACTTGCAAGTACTTTTGAACATTTTTTTAACTTTCCAATATTTTTTTTTATCATTTTTCTACGTATTGATATTATTATTTCTTATATATTCTAAATAAATTTCTATTTACGAATATAAAGTATGTCATTAATATATATATATATATATATATATATATATTATAATATTATATATATATATATATATATATATATATATATATATATATATATATATATATATATATATATATATATATATATATATATTAAAATACCTATATATATTATAAAATTGCCGAGTATTAACCAAAAAGAATTTGAAGCATTTTTTACAAATTATTTATTGCCGACTAAGTTTGGGTTAAGAAATCCTTCTTCCATTTTTCAGACTTGCAAATGATAAATGGATAAAATTTTAAAAGCAAAATATTATATAAAATTAATTAAAAGTTAAATAATATAAAGTTGGATAGTACAATAAACCATATGATAAATTAATTAATTACAATAATATAGTGGTTAAAGAGTTTCAATGATTTAAACAAAAAACTCACTTCAGTATTAAAAAACTGTTAAAACTTAGATTCATTTAAGGTCAGGTTTGAGATGCCAATATACGGAGGAACAGGGATTCTTACAACTGAAAGATCGGTTCCTCACGTTTGGAACAATATTCCAAATTTCTATCCTGGTATATGGTCGTTTTCCTGAAGAGATGAGCATTTATAGCTGAAATAGGGGGGATGATGTAAATGGTCTAGAGTTCTAAAATGAAATACGCTTTAATGTTCAGCAATACGTGTGGGAAAGCTTTCATATTGTCTTTCCTATTGTAGGTAGCATCAGCAGTCACCGCACTTGTAATGATATATTACTGATGAGCATAAAGGTAAAGGGAGTTTATCTTTAAATTTAAAATATTTCCCAATTTTGTTTTCACTCGAAAATCTAAATCTAAATTTAAACTGTGTAAAGTTTGTTTTTAAAACCACATCAATTTTACGTCGAATTTTGTAACTGATTTTCCCCAGAAAGGCAACCTCATATACAAAATATCCTTAGGAGCTGTTAATTTAGCCTGAGATTTTGTCTTTAAATTTTGCTGAAAGTAATTTTCGAAAAGTTGAGTCAATTATAAATTCTGGGAACCCATTCTTCAGGAATAATGTTTTCAGGAAATCAAGTTCTTTTGTAAAATTAACAAGATGACGAAATTTTGTATTCCCTGTCAAAAAGAGTTTTAATTAAGTTGATTTTAAAAATATGAGGAATGAAAGAATAAAATTTTGTCGTTAATCCAGTAAAAGTATATAGGCGAGATGGTGATTGATTGGATTTGGAAGTTGTGTAACAAAGCGTTTATGGAGGGTATAGTTCCGAGGGATTGGAGGAGAGCAATAATAGTACCCTTATATAAAGGGTAGGTGAGATAAGGTAACTGTAGGTATTATAGGGTAATTAGTTTATTGAGTGTTGTAGGGAAGATATATGCTGGTATTTTGGTCGAAAGAGTGAGTCGAGTGACTGAAGGACTGATTGGTGAAGAACAAGGTGTGTTTAGTAATGGTAGAGGATGTGTGGATCCAATCTTTATATTGAAACAAATGATTGGGAAAGAGGGAGGAGAAGAATAAATTGTATTTAGGTTTTATGGATTTGCAACAGGCGTAAGATAGGATTAATAGGGAAGCTCTTTGGCAAGGTGTTAGTCATATCTGATGTTTGTGGTAAGCTTCTGAATGGAATCAAAAAGTAATGTATGACGATAGTGAGGCATGTGTAAGAATAAATAGAGTCGGAAAGTGATTGGTTTAATATTAATAGCAGAGTGAGGCAGGATGTGTTATGTCTCATTGGTTATTCAATTTGTATATGGATGGGGTTATGAAAGAATTAGAGGTGGGGGTGGCAGGAAATGGTGTTAGAATGATGGAGAATGGAGATGAGTGGAGGGTGCCCTACCTATTATATGCGGATGATTTGGTTTTGTGTGGTGAATGTGGCGAATCTGAAGAGGATTGGTAGAGAGATTTAGTAGGGTGTTGTAAAAGGAGGGGTTTGAAAGTAAACGTATATAAGAGGGTTTAAGGTTATGGTTGTGAGTCCTCGGTGTGAAGTTATGTTAGATGGTGAGCAGCTGGAAAAGTGTCTGAGTTTAAATATTTAAGATATATGTTGGATGGAAAGGGAATGGATGATGCAGAGTGTAGTAGGAAAGTTGTGAATGGCAGGAAGGTGGCTGGTGCAATTAAATCGTTGGTGAATGTAAAGGGACTAAAGTCTTGAGTGCGCTAGGGTCTTACATGAGGGTATATTGTTACCATTGTTAAGGTATAGTAGTGGAATATGGTCCTGGAACATAAGAGGTTATTGATCTAAAGTTCAATGTGTTCCAGATGGACAATCTTAGGAGCGTGTTAGGTTGTGGAGAAGATTAATGATACAAATTGCGAATGAACGTAGTAGAAGAGTTGTTTGGTGGTGAAGAATGAGGGTATAATGAGTAAGAATAAATCGAAGAAGGTGGCCGGATTGAGGTATGCAGCGTTATGGTTATGTGGAAAAGGTGGCAGGAATGATAAGTCGGTTGGTGTATAATCGGATGTATAGCGTGTGTGAGGGTGTGATTGGAATCAACCGGCTGAGAAGACGAAGGAAAAAGTGGATTGGAGTTAGGGTAAAGGAAGTGCCCTGGAGGGATGAGTAAGAATGTGAGTTGGCAAGAGGCAAAGTGAAGAAAGGTGGCATAGATGAGGGAGTGAATGGGCGGATTTTATGAGGGGGTATGGGTTTGTAGCCCACGCTTGGGGCGCAAGGGTGAACTCCAACAGTGATGCAAGTGAGGGTCCGTCGCTGTTCTCCGTGAAACTCTATGGTAAAGATTTTCTTGAGATCTTGCGGACAAGTTCTCACAGAAAAGGTATAAAAGGGGGGCGGTAAGGCTGAGCTTTCTTTTCGACTATGGCTTGCATGATTCTTCCTACTACTTTTCTGTTTCCGGTGCAGTGTTACGCACCTTACCCCCAGCCTTGGGGAGAGAAGGTGGGTGATGATAATATATATATATATGGTATAGTATATATATATGATAAATATAGTGAATCATTAGGGATATATAGGTATTGTAATAGTAGTATATGGTTATATATTATTTATATATATATGATGATTATATAGTACTTATATTGGCAATTTTTCATAAAGACTTGGGTACTGTGTGGACTCTGTAGCTGTGATATCCTATGTAGCTGTACTGGTGATCGAAACGTGCTAGAGTAGACTTGTGTGATCTGTGCGTTGAACGAATTGAGTCTTGTCTTGTACTTGTACTTGACAAAATGTACTTGAAACCCAAGCCTGATATATATATATAGATATAGTGTTGAAGTGATATGTTAGTATTATATATATATATATTATAATATATATATTATATATATATATATATATATATATATAACTATATAAAATATTATAATATAATATACTATCAAGTGTGGCGGCTCGTGGTCAAAATTCTTGAGTAGGCAAATCAAAATATATATATATATAATATATATATATATATATATATATATATATATATATATATATATATATTATATACTATGATATATTAAATAATTATTAATATATATATATATATATATATATATATATATAATATATATATATATATATATATATGTACTCACATTTATTTATAAGGAGGATCATTTTTTCTTATCTTTTCTTGGCAGCAAATTCTGTGTTATTTTTCATGCCCCATATAATATATATTAATATATAATATATAATAGTATATATTTTATATATATATATATATATTATATATATATATATATAATATATATATGATATATATATATATATATTATATATATATAATAGATATATAATATATATATATAATATACTATACTAGACACAATGTAAGAGAATGTAATAGATCATATAAACGAATCATCGCTGTATTGCACATTTGTCTAAACCATTTGATTTCAAATAGGGCTTACAAACATTCGAAAAAGAATTCAGTTAATTTATTATGAACTCAAAATCGAATACGATTCCAATATTCCCGTATTTACAAAACTAACAGCTCAATTTTATTTAAAACACACAAAATCAGTAATAAAAATAATATGAAAAGCGTATTATTATCAAATAGACCTCCACACACAATCTTTATTATTAATAATAATGAAAAAGGAAATTGCAACCTATATCGTCGCCGAGAAAGAATTTGAGTCAGACGCGTTTTCACCGACTCTCAGAGTTGAGTCAATAATTATATAAATGGATTATGAATTAAATAAGTAGATATAAGAGA
>JABUQX010047562.1:67500-70327 GCA_015478945.1 Trachelipus rathkii | reverse complement strand
TTGAAAATTCAATACTTCCACAGTACCATCAAAAATGAACTACTAACTAGAACAAATATCACAACAAGAAGAACCTTTAAATTCCTTCCTTCCCTTTGCCAGAAGAGGTTTCCAAAAGGAGACGAAAGCCAGCTGATCTAAATATTTAATTAATTTGAAACTCAATAATGTTATAATTTTGTGAAAAGTGTTAAAAATTTAAAAGATTATCATCAATACCTAGGGTATATATATATATATATATATATATATATATATATATATATATATATATATATATATATATATATATATATATATAGAGTATATATGTTTTATATATATGTGGGAATTTATATATATATATATATATATATATATATATATATATATATATATATTAGTGATGCAGCAGATGTCATTTTTTCTCGCATGCGGATGCGGATGCGAATGCGGATGCGGATGTTTAATTTTAATATCCGCGGATGCGGATGCGGATGTTTGATATATATATATATATATATATATATATATATATATATATATATATATATATATATATATATATATATATATATATATATATATATATATATATATATATATATATATATATATATGACTAATTTCGAGTTTTAGTCACAATCTATTAAGATAATTGTGTTACCAGGGTGCGGGACGGGGACCCAACTTAAATGCACCCCACCAACCTCTTTTCCCAACCTCCGCCCTTAATGAAAGAGATTTTACAATGGATTATATACTTTTTGCACTAGTATTGAAATTCAAATATAGGAAGGTTGTGCTTGAGAAACATCAATTTTTCTGCCTTTCCTGCTGAGAGTCTGTTTCTCTTTTCATCATATATTAGCCCAGCATTGCTAAATACTCTCTCACTTGGAACACTAGTTGGGGGACAGGCCAAGTATTTCCTTGCAAGTTTACTCAAGCGTGGGTAAACATTTTGCTTAACTTTCCACCAACTGATAGGATCATCATTTGTATCTAGTAGTTTTTCTTGGTGATAGTTTTCAAACATTTGCACTTCATCTTTTATTAGTGCGTGTGTTTCTTCATTACTACTGGACTGTAGAAATTCTTCCAGAGAATCTGTTATTGATTTACCTGTAGAAGGTGTTGATTCTGTAGTTTTTCGTTTTTTTCCTTTTAATGGGTGACGAATTAATAGACTGTTTGGATTGAAGTTTTTCAACTGCAACACAAAGTGACGATTTAACTTGTTCTAATATTTATTGTTTTACAAAAAAAAACTTGCCTTTATAACGGGGATCTAAGTAAGTTGCAATAGTATGAAGGTCATTAATTTCCACAGAACCAAAGCGTTTTTCTAGCTTTAGTTTTATTACATCTTTCATTCTTTTTAAACCATTATCATTTTCATTTGAAGATGGTTCAAAATGCTTCCTTAGCGTTGAGATTAATGGAATTTCATCGGAGACAGAAGCTGTAGAGGCGCTGATTTTTTTGGTAATTTTTTCAAATGGTTTCAATAGCTTAATGCAGTGTGATATGATGTCATTTTCCACATTAGTAAGAATGTTAACTTTGGAATACGAACTGGCGTACGAAGCAAGAGGTTCTTTGAGCAATACCATTTTTTCCATCATATGAAGTGTACTATTCCAGCGAGTTGGAACGTCTTTGATAACAGTAAGATATGGAATATCAAGCCGTTTTTGAATTGCCTTCAACTCATTTTCATTTTCATTTTCATTTTCATTTTCAGATTAATCTTAAGTATTTTTATTATAAAATTCTTTATCAAATCTCAACAATAAATATCCGCGCAACATCCGCAGGGCAAAGCGCGGATGCGGATCTTTAATAATGTGCGGATGCTCCGCGGATGCGGATGCGGATGTTACCTGCATCACTATATATATATATATATATAAAATATATATATATATATATATATATATATATATATATATATATATATATATATATATATATATATATATATATATATATATATATATATATATATATTTAAAAAAAAAAGTTCACACTCCACGGGCATAGCCCTATTCAAGGAGGGGAACTTCTAGGTAATTTCTACCTAGGATCTGAATCCAGATTCAAACCTGACCTGTTATGCGACTCCGTCGCTCTACCGTTTGAGCCACGGTATATATATATATTTTTTTTTAAAAAAGTTCATTAATCTCACGGTACAGCCCTCATTCAAGGAGAGAGTGAACTTTAGGTACTTTACCTAGGATCCGAACTAGATTCAAACTCGCGATTCTGCCATGACCCGTCGCCTACCGTTTGAGCCTCATATATATATATTTTATATATATATATATATATATATATATATATATATATATATATATATATATATATATATATATATATATATATATATATATAAGAAGAATATATATATATATATATATATATATATATATATATATATATAAATATATATATGTGTATATAGGTATATATATATATATATATATATATATATATATATATATATATATATATATATATATATATATATATATATATATATATATATTATTATATATATATATATATATATATATATATATATTAGACTAATGGTTTTTTTAGGACTACTGAATTTTCCAATATTTTCAATAAAAATGCGAGACTAGACTTCCTTGCTCATTGATTTTGAAAATTATATTTTTCTTAGAAATTCAAATATAACAAGGGAAAAAAACAGCTTTTAGTAGTTGTAAAAATAGAAGTGATGGTGTACAAATATTTAATATATAAATAATCTACATGAAAGTTTCACGGTCCTCAGAACCGAAGATTTTATCATAGAATATATATATATATATAT
>JABUQX010047562.1:50000-52500 GCA_015478945.1 Trachelipus rathkii | reverse complement strand
TATTATTATTATTATTATTATTATTATTATTATTAATATTATTATTATCATTATTATTATTATTATTATTATTATTATTATTATTATTATTATTATTATTATTATTATTATTATTATTATTATTATTATTATTATTATTATTATTATTATTATTATTATATTTATTATCGCTAATATTCTTATTTGTATTATTTTAATTATCACTTTTATCATTATTATTGTTATCTTTGCTATTATTATTATTATTATTATTATTATTATTATTATTATTATTATTATTATTATTATTATTATTATTATTATTATTATTATTATTATTATTATTATTATTATTATTATTATTATTATTATTTTCTTTATTATTATTATTACAATTATTATTAATACAACTATTTTAGTCACAAATATCACAATTTCTATTACTTTCTAACACAAGCGCTGATAGAGCAGTCAAAACTACCAGTTTTACAATTATTGCCGAATATTTTGTTCGTTAGAATAATAATTCTCATAATTGATTAAATCATCTTTATATTCTAAAGACGGATATTCCATGTTCACTGAAAGCAACTCTGATGTTTCACTTCCAAACATAATTCCAGAAGCCTCTGAATATATCTATCCGGACATATTGAAACATCGAAAGACACCTGAACTGAGCCACTTCTCTCTTCTCCACCACAACATCAGAAGTCTTAAACAACATCACAATACTTTTCTGGACTATCTAAGTTACCAAAATATCACAATTGACTGCATAGTACTAACCGAAACATTTCTGAATGAACATAACAACGGGTTATACCCGATCCCAGGATATACTGAAACACATGCATTTCGAACTAACAAACGGGGTGGGGGAGTTTCACTTTACTTAAAAAATGGCTTCTGTACATCTCATGAAGTCATAATTTCACTCGTCAACCCACACATAGAGGCACTAGCAACTCGCATTAAAATGAAATCGAATCAACTAATTGTAATGGGAGTCTATCGACCCCCAAATTCATCTAAAACAGAGTTCATAAATGCTCTCAAAGAAATTATCAAAACACATTTTCTTAATTCTAAAGTAATAATTGCGGGTGATTTCAACATTGATCTATCCAACGAGAACATTGCAAATCGGGCTAACTCTCTCTCAAACTTAATGTTATCAAATGGTTTCGTCAATTACATAACACTACCTACACGTCCAAACAACGTCGAAAATAGATGTCCGTCCTTAATAGATCATATCTGGGGGAACCTAAACTGGAACGTTAAAACCTTCGTAATAAAAAGTGATATGTCCGATCACTTTCCATGTCTTGCAAAATTGCTATTAATAAAACTCAAAATTTCACCACCATAAAATACAGACTAGATGGTGAACATCAAAGGCTGAAATACATAAACAAAATGAATGAAATTGACTTTTCATTCACATACAGTGAGAACATAGGCATCGAAGAAAAATTCAACTCGTTCGTAAATATATTAAATAAATGCTACGACGAATCATTCCCAATTAAAACGAAAAAACTTGGTGCTAAAAGAATTCAAAACCCATGGCTAACACCAGCGCTTCTAAACTCTATCAACCAAAAACATAAACTCTACCGAAACTTTAAAAACAAAATTATACCATTCCAAGTATATAACGCATATGATAAACAATTAAAAGCAGTTCTTAAGAAAGCAAAGAGAAAACACTACTCTAACAAATTCCAGGATTGCAACAAAGACTCGAAGGCCACTTGGGGTTTAATCAATAAATTAATCAACAATAACAAAAAAAACTCACAATGTATAAAAGAACTGAATTTAAACAATCAGTTAACAACCAACCAAAATAAGATCGCAGACGGACTAAACGAATACTTCGTAAACGTCGGTAAGCAAATCTTGAGAGACAAACCCCCTTGTCAAACATCATATGAAACTTTTCTCCCAGACTACGAGTCTCATTTTTCCTTTATTCCCATCACTGTCCCGGAGGTAAAAAAGGTAATCGCCGGATTAAAAAACAAAAAATGTGATGTTCATTCTATCCCCAATCACATCCTCAAACTCTCAGCTGACATAATAGCCACCCCTTTAAAACACTTGTTCAATGAATCATTTTTGACAGGAATTTTCCCAAATATATTCAAGACAGCAAAAGTGATCCCTATACCTAAAAAAGGAGACCTTTGCCTAGCAAAAAATTATAGACCAATAGCTATCACAAACACGATTAGTAAAATATTTGAGAAATTAGTTTTCAATCAGTTAACAGAATATTTTATATCAAACAATATTCTTAATGATTCACAATTTGGATTTAGAAAAGGACGTTCAACTGCTGATGCCCTCATTTGCTTAACCGAAAAACTGTACAGAAATATAGAAAATAAAGACTCCTCCCTGCTATTATTATTAGATTTCACTAAAGCTTTTGACATGATTGATCATGACATACTATTAAGTAAAATGAACAAAATGGGCTTTGAAGGGACAAACTTACAATGGTTTAAAA
>JABUQX010047562.1:35000-42500 GCA_015478945.1 Trachelipus rathkii | reverse complement strand
ATATATATATATATATATATATATATATATATATATATATATATATATATATATATATATATATATATATATATATATATATATATATATATATATATATATATATATATATATATATATATATATATATATATATGTTGGAAAATTTTTATAATGTTCCTTAAAATTTAAATTTTCTTAAATATACCAAAAACAAAATCAAACTTTATTTTGGCCAAATAAATTAACCAATTAAATTTACAAATTTGAAATAAATTAAAACTTTACTTTTCTAACTTTTCTAAAAAATGATGCTTTGATTAAAAAGGGAGTCTTGTTTTAGTTTACCAAAGTCCATAATCATGACAAAAAATTAAAAAAGTTAAGTCAGTGACAGAATAAACCATCTAAAATGGCTAGTCTGCGACTGGAAGTCATGAGAAAAAGTTGTCCTTCTTTTTTTGATCCGTTTGTTGAAAACTTTAAAAATTACATCTGGTGCTAAAGTGGTAAATTGTACATGAAGAACGGTCTGCATAGTTAGGGCCCTAACCTTCATTGTTTACTATAATTCAGCAAGCACAAAAACTTAAACTGACTCCAAGTTACCTAATCATTGGTCGAATAAACTTATACAGAAGTTTAAAAGGTAAGGCTTTTTTTTGTTAAAGCATTATTTTTTATTTAACTTCATTAGCATTATTCATCCCTTTCTTTTTATGAATCAAAATCAAATTAAATATTAAAATTTTTGTTAAAATGGTGGCCCGTAGGGGGAATAATGTTTGGCCAAGGTAATTTGTTGGTTTCTGTTTTGAAGTGCTATTTAAATAACGTATGAAAAATTCCAGCATTCTCGAAATAAAGGTGTAATCATAGTTCAATTTAAGGTTTAACTTTTACCAATTACTAGATCTAGATTAGTTTCGACTTTGACCACAGTGTACATATACTTATACTATGACTATATTTCAGACTTGGCAGACTCTGATCCACGGTCTAAACTAGATCGTAAATTTTTCCAAAATTCTCAATTGTAACATGCCTGATAATTTGTTTAATTAATAAATTTACTTACTTAACGTGAAAATTATTAGGTAATTCGAGGTTTATCAGTATTTTTGAACCAAATTAATTAAAATTTAATGACAAAGTGTTATCTTTGATCGTAAAGTAGGCCTAGGGTCTACTTAAGTGTTTATTTTAAGCGAAGCCTACTTGGTGTTATTAATACTTGCATTGGGCCTAAGTATAAAAGGGCCTAAGCTAATAAACATAGCCTACTTACCAGAGTTTTGCGTATTAGGTAGGCCTATGTTAATAATTTGTAGTATTAAGTTTTTTTTTAACCTTAGCTATTAAGTCTGGCCTAAAGAAATGGTTAGCCTAACCTATAAGCCTGGCCTAGCCTATAAGCCTAGCCCAGCCTATAAGCCTAGCCTAGCCTTGATCCTAGCCTGTAAGAGTGGGCCTACTGTCCCTTTGTAATGGTATTGATAAGGTTTGTACAAAGTACAATGTTTTTCTGTAAATTTTGCATTTAAATTTAAGATTAAAATTGTTTATAATTTAAAATGAGTGTCACAGACATTGACTGGGATTCCAGTAAAGAAATTTTCTACTGAACCCTCAAGTCAACTTTTGGTAGTTGTCAATCTTGTTAAACGTCGAGGCATTAAAAGGGGCTCTACCACTAAATCTATTAATAAATTAATTCCTCAAATTAAAGATTTATCATTAGAAGATAAGACTAATGAAATCCTTACATTAAAGAAATTTAGAGATGAATTGGAAACTTTAAATGATAATATTAGTATAAGTTTTGTAGAGTGTCCTGAATATAATGATGAAAGATTAGAAGCTCTTGAGGATAAAAATGCTTACTACTTTACTTATATTAATAAAGTAATTCAGCAGTTGGGTCCAGGTGTCCAAAATAATAGCTCAGTTCAAATCCCCTTAATGCAGTATTCAAGTGTAAAGGTTCCAGAACTGAAAATTACTCCCTTTGATGGAAATCCATCACAATTTAAAAATTTTGAAATTTCTTTTAGAAATATTTATGATAAACCTAATTTTAGCAATATTCAAAAATTTGCGTATCTTAAACAATCCTTAAAAGGTAATCCTTTAATTCATCCAAATTAATTGCATACAGAGTCTGAGACCTCATATGATGAGGCTTGGGAACAACTCGAGGAATGTTATGCTTCACCTGGGCAAATTAAATTTTCTTTGATTAAAAATCTTTTAAGTACTCCCAAAGCTAATAAGTGTTATAAATCTTTACATGAATTTCAGGCATATATGAATGCCAATATAAATTTACTTAAAAATAATGAAATTAATATTGAAGATATACAATTATATATTTACTTTAACTCCTTATCAAAAGAGTTACAAGATTATTTAAGAACTTGTGGGTATAAACTGCACCAGCCTTTTGAAGAGTTTAAAAAGGCAGTCGCAGAAGCAACAAGAACTCTTGGTGACCAAGAAAGTAATAAAGCTATTAATTCTGTAGTTAGTTCTGTTAAGTGCATTAATTCAGATGATCATTCTAAAAAACAAAATGTATCTAAGTCTAATGATTCCCCTGATCAAAATTCTCAATATTTCTATGAAGAACGTAAACCTAAAAGTTCAGTTGTAGCAACTATAGCTGATCTAGAGTGTAAGTTATGCAACCAAAAAGGGCATAGTATTTCAAGGTGTAGTACTTATCCTAGTAATAAGGCTAAATTTGAGAGAAACAAAGAATTAGGTCATTGTAAAAAGTGTACTTCTAAATTCCATACAGAAGAAAAATGTAAAGTTACCTTAGATCCTTGTAAATTTTGTAAAAAGCGATCTCATCTTTTCTTTTTGTGTTTAAATTCTGAAAAAGTAGATTCTAATCCTCAAAAGAATGAAAAAAGTAAAAATAAAGAACAAGTAGTAAAAGGTAATACAAAAAATGAAAGTAAAACTAGTCTAGGGTGCCATTTAAGTGAAGTAGGTGGAAAATCAATTCTTCCCTCTCTAATGTTGCCTGTAATGAATAATTTAGGAGAGTTTGTTAAATTTAGGTGCATGGTTGATAGTTGCTCTCAAGATAACTTTATAACCACTGGTGCTCTGAAAGCATTAGGTATATCCACAAAAGTAATTAATGAAGCTATTACTATTAGTAGTTTTATTTCTCAAACTAATAAATCATGTTTTGAACTTGCTAAATTTTATATTGAAAATTCCCCAAATCAAATAAATGCAATGGTTGTTGATACAATTCCTTTAAGTTTTGAAATTGATGGCCTTTTGAATTTAAAAACATCTTTGCAATGGCAAGGATATAATTTAGCTGATGACTACTCTTCTAATACTGTTAATAATTTTCAAATAATAATAGGTGCATCAAGTATTAAAGACTTAGACTTAGAAATAATTAAAATTGGTAATGCAATGGCATACAACTCCAAATTTGGAGTAATATTACAGGGATGTGCATCTGACTACCTAAAAACTAATAATTTAAGTACTAATATTAATTTAATTACTGAGTCAATGGTTGTAGACGATAAGGTTAACGAGATGCACATGTCTGAGAATATTGCTCAATTTAGTAATCTAGAAAATGTGGGTGTTTACAATGATCAAAAATACTCTACTAAAGAACAAATGATTATTGCCAATTTTTTAGAGACTGTAAAAATAAAAGAGGAGGAGGTATCAGTGGAAATTCCTTGGAAGTCAGGTTATGATAAAAGTAATTTAACCCCAAATTTTGAGTATTCTTATGGTAGGTTAAGAACTTTAATTTCAAAGCTTAAAAATAATAAATTACTCAAAAAATATGATGAAATCTTTGATCAACAAATAAATGATGGAATTCTTTATCAAGTGCCCTTAAATGAAAATAATATAAGTAGTGATTATTTTTTACCTCACTTTGCGGTTTTAAGATCTAATGTGGAAACCACTAAAATTAGAATTGTAGTTGACCCCACTGGTAAAAAATTTGATAAAGATATAGCTTTGAATGATGCCATAGAAGATTGTCCCTCCCTCCTTCCTCATATAGCCAGGCTTTTAATATTAAGCAGACATGGTAAATATATTACAATTGCAGATATTGAGAAAGCTTTCTTAATGTTACATCTTGCAAAAAATTCTGATAGAGAAGCTCATAAAATATTATGGTTAAAAGACATTAATCAACCAGTGTCAAAATCTAATTTGATATGCTTTAGATATAATAGGGTGTGTTTTGGAAATAAATGTAGTCCCTTTTTACTTCAGGAGGCTATTCATACTCTTTTGGAATCTAAAGGCACAGAAAAGGGTAAATATTTTGCACAAAGGTTTTATATGGATAATTTGGTATTACCTTCTGTTAATTTAAATGAAATTAAAGATAATTTTGATTCAGCTATTGAATATATGGAACCTTATGGGTTTCATCTGTATCAGTGGGCTTCTAGCTG
Organism: Trachelipus rathkii; assembly: GCA_015478945.1. Lineage (NCBI taxonomy): Eukaryota > Metazoa > Arthropoda > Malacostraca > Isopoda > Trachelipodidae > Trachelipus > Trachelipus rathkii. Next base: position 38,058 of record JABUQX010047562.1, on the reverse strand, counting down.
TCCTGAAGCTGAATTAATGTTTAATAATCTAGGGATAGGTTCAACTGAAAATCCTTTGAGTACTAAATTATTGGGTTATTCATGGGACAGAAAAAATGATTTACTTTCATTAAAGAATTTTGAACCAAATAAAAATGCCAAAACCAGGAGAGAAATATTGAGCTCTGTACAAAGTTTGTATGATCCCCTTGGGTTTGTAGCCCCAGTAGCTTTTAAACTTAAAGTATTTATGCAAAAATTGGTGTCTCAAGATCTTGATTGGGATGAAATTGTTTCACCTAACCTATTAAAAGAGTGGCATTACTATTGTAAAGATCTTTTAAAGTTATCTAATATAACATTTCCCAGAATGGCCTTTCCTGAACTTTTAAAAGAGTTTGATGACTATAAGCTTCATGTTTTTTGTGATGCCAGCCATATTGGGTATGGTGTAAGTTGTTACTTGGTAAAAAACAAATGGTCTAGGTTAATTTATGCAAAATCTAGAATAAACCCTAAATCAAAAGAATATTCAATCTGTCAATTAGAACTTTTGGCCATTTGTCTAGGTATTAATCTAATTAAATATTTAATTGAAACTTATGAGGCTCATGATAAGTTTTTTGATACAGTTATTTGGACGGATTCTCTGGTAGCTGCTAATTGGATAGGTCAAAAATCTCTAAAAATGCAATCTATTTTTATAAAAAATAGAGTATTAGAAATTCAGAAGGAGAGTGCACAATTTCCATGTAATGTGGAGGTACGTCATGTTGCGGGTGTAGAAAACCCTGCTGATTTGCTCACTAGGGAACTATCAAGTAAAAGGTTTTTAAAATTTAAAACATTTTATTTAAATGGTCCATCATTTATTAAGTCTGAAGATCTATGGCCTAAAACAATTGTAGTAGATTTAAAAAATCAAACTGTTATTAATGCAGTAACATCTACTGCAGGTAATAATGAACCCATTGAACCCCTTTTTAATGTGGAAAGGTTTTCAAAAAGAAATAAAATATTAAGAATTACAGGTTATGTCTTTAGATTTATAAATAATCTCAAATATTATAGGACTCATAAATTTAATCCAAAACCCAATTTAACCCTTCAACAGAGAATAGATACTTTGCTTAAAATTCCCAGTAGTTTTAATAAAGTAGCTTCAAATTATTGGATTAAGTATATTCAAGGTAAATTTTTCCCTAATGAATTAAATTTCCTGCAAAAGATCAAAGAAGGTAGCCCTGTTAATGATCTCCCAGATCTCCAAAAGGATTTAAAACTCTTTTTGGATAAACAAGGTATAATAAGAACCATGGGCAGATACAGATATGGAGGTACAATTCCATATTCTGCAAGGTATCCTGTGCTTCTTCCTAAGGACAGTCATTTTACTAAAATAATAGCATTTGAATGTCACCAAAAGTCTAATCATGCTGGTCTATCAGCAACTTGCAATATGTTAAGGCAGGAATTTTGGATACCCCAAATAAGACAACTTGTTAGAAAGATGTTAAAAAATTGTGTAATCTGTAAAAAATATCATTGTAAGGCCTATGATATTCCCTCAGTAGGTCCTTTAATTAAAGAAAAATTTGAGTATAAAAATCCCTTTGAAACCACAGCAGTAGATTATGCTGGTCCTATTATGGTTAAAACAAACTCAAATGAAAAATCAAAGGTTTATCTGTTACTTTTTACATGTTGTAACACACGTTTCACAAGTATCCATGTTTGTCATGACTTAACTACAGATACTTTTCTAAAAGAGCTTTACCATTTATCACTAACATATTCTCAGCCAAAAAAACTTATATCTGATAATCAATCAACCTTTAAAAAAGCTAGTAAATACTTAACCCATTGGTTTGAAACTGATAAGGCAAAGGAGTATTTTGGTGAGAATGGTATTGCTTGGCAGTTCACTGGTAGTTACTCCCCAAGAACTTTGGGAGTGGTTGAGCGTATAGTGGGCTTGGTAAAAAAGGCTCTCTATACTTCATTGAAAGGTAAATTAATTTTAGAATCTAATATCACCACCTTAGTAAAAGAAATTATGCATACTATAAATTCAAGGCCTCTTACTTATGTTAGCTCTAATGAAGATCCCTCCTATGAAGTAATAACTCCTTTCAAATTAGTATTTGGACAGGATATAATTAAATATAATTTTTTAACTATGCCTGACAATGAAATTTCATCCACTGATATGGGTGAAAAGTTAGATCCCACCTTTGAAGGTAATGAAAAGAAATTAATTATTAAAAATTTTAAGACATTAACTAGTCAGGTAGAATTAATAAAGAAAAAATGGAGAGAAGAGTATCTTTTAGGTTTAAGAGAACTTGAGAAAAAACAACATAAACTCATAGGTTCAAGTAAAGTACCTAAAATTGGTGATCTATGTCTCTTAAATTGAGGCAACTAAAACTCCAAAGTTCTTTTGGAAAATGGCTAGGATAGTGAATTTGCATCCTGATGATGAGGGTATTATTAGGCATGTTACAGTGCAAACTGGTTCTGGAAGCCAATCAAAGAGACATGTTTATAATCTATATCCTCTAGAAATTCCTCATAATGACGACATTCCTGACAAAGACCCTTTACCTAACCAGACAAATGTAAATAGTTCTCCTGAAAAGACTGATTCTAGACCAAAAAGGTTATCTGCTAAAAAACAAGATGAGCAATTAAAAAGGCTCATTAAGGCAGATCTTATTTAGATTTAAGTATTGTAGGTTAATTTGCTGACGAAAAAAAAAAAGGTTACTCCAGCTGAATAGTAGTAGTAGTAAATATTTCTTAGAAAAAGCAAAAAAAAATAAAAAATAAAAAAACTAAAAAATATAAAAACACTGCACTCCTTTCTTATTTGAAAAAATGATGTTGGAAAATTTTTATAATGTTCCTTAAAATTTAAATTTTCTTAAATATACCAAAAACAAAATCAAACTTTATTTTGGCCAAATAAATTAACCAATTAAATTTACAAATTTGAAATAAATTAAAACTTTACTTTTCTAACTTTTCTAAAAAATGATGCTTTGATTAAAAAGGGAGTCTTGTTTTAGTTTACCAA
>JABUQX010047562.1:7500-10000 GCA_015478945.1 Trachelipus rathkii | reverse complement strand
GCTTATGTTTTTTGTAGTTCTTAATTTGGAAGAAAATTGATTTCGGCTAGCACGTGCTCACACACACACACACACACACACACACACACACACACACACACACACACACACACTTGTATATATATAAAGAGGTATATTCCAGGGGGATTCGTTATCTCCACTGCTCTTCATTTTGGCCATTAACCCTTTGAGCAATTTAATAAACAAATTACAAAACGGATATAGAATAAACCCACGTAACGAAAAATCAAGCAAATTAATTTCACACCTGTTTTATATGGATGACTTAAAATTATACGCCCCAAACAGACAAGAGACAATTAAGCAGGTGGAGGTAGTGAAAAAGTTCTCCGAAGAAATATGTATGGAATTTGGTCTGGATAAGTGTGCTTTCCTTACACTCAGGAAAGGGAGAAGAACGGAGAGTGAAAACATCACGATTGATGACACCATCATAAGGCAATTGGAGCAGGAAAACACTTATAAATATCTGGGAGTGGAGGAATCGGAGAAGGTAGAACATAAGTTGATGAAAGAGAAGCTGGAGAAAGAATATTTAAAAAGAACCAAAGCAATATTAAAATCGGAGTTAAGTGCTAAAAACAAAATAGAGGCCATTAAGACACTAGCTGTACCTGTCATCCTGTACAGTTGCGGAGTGATAGACTGGTTCCAGGAAGATCTTAATAGAATTGATATAACATAAGTTGATGAAAGAGAAGCTGGAGAAAGAATATTTAAAAAGAACCAAAGCAATATTAAAATCGGAGTTAAGTGCTAAAAACAAAATAGAGGCCATTAAGACACTAGCTGTACCTGTCATCCTGTACAGTTGCGGAGTGATAGACTGGTTCCAGGAAGATCTTAATAGAATTGATATTAAAACAAGAAAAATGTTAAATGCCCACAAAATGATATATAGAGGACAGATTTTGTCTAGAATGTACACGGAACGTAGAGAAGGAGGCATGGGGTTGGTGGAGATAGACTATATATACAAAAGAGAAATAATAGGGTTGGGCCAATACCTGGAAAGCGCAGAAAACAAGTTCCTCCAGTGGGTGTATCAACATGAAAGGGGCAAACCAACAACAACTTCACTAATTAAAAAGAAAACGGATTACATGAATGCGAACAACATCAGAGTGGAACAAGGTCAAAGGTGGGAAGAAAAAACGCAAAAGGAAAAGACAAAAATATTAAAAGACAAATTCGAAGCAGAGAGGAAGAAGAAACATATAAACCAGTGGAGACAACAAGCAATGGCAAAAGAATATAAGAAAATCATTGATGAAAGTTATATAGATAAGGAAAAATCAGTGGAAATACTCACGAGGGGACGATTGCAAGCAGAAGAGGAAAGAGTGATTATAGCTGCTCAAGATAGAACAATTAGGACAAGATGGCATCGAAAGCATATAGAAAGGGAGAACATCAGCGACAAATGTAGAGTGTGCGACCAAGACACAGAATCAGTCCCTCACATTCTAGCAGGATGTCAGACTCTTCTAGAAAAAAAACTATACACTGAAAGGCATAACACCATTTGCCAGTTGATCCATTTTAAATTGTGCCAAAAGTATAACATCAGGACAGAAGCGGTCAACTACTGGAAACACAATCCCCCAGAAATGGAAGAAAATGAAGAGGTGCTGCTACTCTATGATTCTGTCATCCCAACGGATGTAGCAGTCACCCATAATAGACCGGACATCGTAGTTAAGGACAAAAGGGATCAAAAGTGCTATATAATAGAAGTGGGAGTCCCAAATGATAATAACGTGGTGGCATATGAAAGAGAAAAGGAGATAAAATATCAAAGACTCAAACACGAAATCAGAAGAATGTGGAACACCAATGACATCGTGGTGATTCCAATAATAGTCGGAACGCTGGGTGTAATAAAGAAGAGTCTCATAAAACATCTGGAGAAGCTCCCAGTATCTGTCAACACACTGGAACTGAGCGTAATGGTTGTAAGAAAGAGCATTGCAATCTTGCGACTTGTGTTGGGATTTGGGTAAAAAATCTTTTTGGAATGTCCTTATGGTCAAGGTTTGACCACGGACATCTAAGATCTAAATACCTATAGATCTCCGAATAACCCCTTAAAAGGGAGAGAGAAAAAAAAAAAAAATATATATATATATATATATATATATATATATATATATATATATATATATATATATATATATATATATATATATATATATATATATATATATATATAATATATATATATATAGGGTGGATAAAGAATCTTGTTTAAAAAAATAATAAGTTTTTTGTTTATTTATTTTTTAGCTTCAAAAGCAAAATTTTATTTTTCTGGTTTATTTAGTATTTATTTCATTTATGTTAATGTTCTTATAAATTTTTGAAGTAGCATATTTATATTAAGTATTCATAAACAACAATATAATTTTAAACAAATACATTTTTACACTTTTCTCAAAAGCACATATTTAGGATTATTTTCAATGATATATAATATATA
>JABUQX010047561.1:45000-47795 GCA_015478945.1 Trachelipus rathkii | reverse complement strand
GTGTTACATGTCTCACTAACTCAACAACTAACGCAAATTACGCAGATGAGCACAGACGCAAGCTTTGAAGTGAGGGAGATTAAATTCAGCAAAAAGCACAGAAGATGAAGAGCAATTCCACAGAACAAGAGGTTGGCAGGAAAGGAAAGTAGCACCGCAGAGAAACTATCCTGGAGTTACCAATATCCACACAAAACTCTATGCGCAGACACAGCACCCCTTGTGCTACGAGGGCATTATAAAAGTGGTGGTATACGTGTGGCAAGTTCCCTCCAGAACCTGCCGCTGTATTACCTATAGAAAGAGATAAAGCACCAATATCACGCCGCAAAGATAGAGGGGTCAGGAGAAGTGGAAAGTACGGAACAGTTTATAAGTCTTTTGGCCTTGACTCGAACTCTGTCCCAAAACCCGGGTGAAACCAGAGCCCCCAGATATGAGAGCAGTACTCCATTAAGGGAGGGATGAGGCTTGTGATGAGCCCACCCGAAAATTCTATCCAGATCTGCGAGAATAGTGAATTGGAAGATTAGAAGAGAGGAAATTCTTAGAAGTTAAAAGAGGGAGCAGATTGAAAGTGATTGAAAGTATGACAGTTGAGTCATCGGCATAATAATGAATAGAGTTAGATGTGCAGGTGAGAAGATCATTAATGAAAGTAAGAAAAGTAGGAGATAAGGCAGAACCCTGAGGAACCACCACAATTGACAGAAAAAGGAGAAGAAGTCGCCCCATCAACAACAGCGATAATGAGCGGATTTGAGAGAAAACTAGACATAATTAAGCAAAGAAAAGGGAGGAAACCAAAGGAAGGGAGCTTGGAGGCAGTGACGCATGCCATAACCGGTGAAATGCTTTGGATATGTCAAGCGCCACCAGGCAAGTCCCCACCGTGTTCCTAAGGGAGAAAAACCTTTAATTCAGTAAGATAGGAAAAGAATAATCGCCAGTAGACTCGAGCGCCGAAAGATTCCAGCAATGATCTAAGAAATAAGAGTTGAGAAGGGTTTCAAAGATCTTAGGATATATCAAGTAGAGCTATGGGCGATAGTAGAAGTACAGAGCGGCTTCCTTTTTTATCGGAACCGGCTGGACATGTGCGTCCCACACTGAGGGAAAGTGTTAGGTATTGAGACCATAGAGAATAATAGTTTGAACGAGGGGAGGAGGCGGCCAGCACGGAAGCACCCCCTTCAAAATACGGGAGGAATGCCATCCGGGCCACCCGCCTTCCTAACGTTCATAGATTTCGGGAGCCCATGCAGCCGATCAAATGTAATCACAGGCCAAGGCATAGGACACCTGAGAGGAGAGAGGAGGGAAGAGGAATCCAGATCATTCAGGGTTGAGTTAGAGGGAATAATAGGAGCCGAAAGAGATTGCCTTGTTCAGTGGAGAATTAGGCAACAGAACCAGGAGAACGAATAAAAGGAGGAAAGGCAGATTTACAGAAGTTGTTAGAGATGTTTTTGGCAAGAGGCCAGAAAGATTTGTCAGTAGGAGAACTAAGGAGGTTAGCGCACTTTCCGTATTATGAAAGCCCGCTTTGCTCGTCGAAGGGTATCCTGCAACGATTCTAGCTGAATGAAAATAGCGAGAGTGATAGGAGAACGAGAATTTTTCCACCCCGATGCGCACTGCCTGCTAGCCTCGAATGCCAGAAGAACAAGTACCGATCGAACCAATGGATTATGAGAAGAGAAAAGATAGTCAAGAAGGAATGAACCTGCTCATTCCCATCAACGATTACAGCTTCTACTTCTATCAGCAGAAGCTAGAGGCGTCTCCAGAGTCAAGCATTCATTTCCAATTATAGTAGCGTAGAAGGGACGCCCAAGGCCCCCCAATAGGGGCACGATCAAAGTGCCAGAAAAAACCATAGGGCAGGATGGAGCTGTTGGAGAGAAAGTATTAAAATTAAGAGATATAAGGTTGTGGTCAGATTTACTAATAGGAGCGAAGGTGGTGTATTTATAGAGAGAAGGACTAGTGGTGAAACATAGGTCAAGTGTGTTCAAGAATTGGTTGGGACGATCCGGAATGTGTGTGGGTTCTTTAATTAGTTGCTCCAGATCGTTGAAAATACTAAATGATTCGGCCTCCTCCCCACCTAAATCAGTATGAGAGGACCAACATTCAGTGTTGTGGACATTGAAATCCCCTAAATAGAGGGACCTCAGTATTTGGATGAGAAGATATAACATGGTGAAGATTTTTCACCAGGATATTAAGACAATGGAAAGGGTACCATTGACGTTGGGATAGTGCCATGATGGGTAATTATATGTGAGTTTTGATAAGAGAAGCCAAATTGATTCACAAGAGAAAAACACGATGGGCAAAGCACTTTTAAATGCAAAGTAAGCATGTTTTCGGCTTATTAAAGCATTGACTTATATTTTGTAGATATTAGTATGCATCTTATCAAGTAAAAAGTCTTTTTTAAGTTACTGTTCGTAAATTTAAACCTTCAAATAAAAAATTGTAATAAGTACCTACAGTGTAAGCTTATTAACAAACCTTAAAAATTCCAAACTTAAAATATTGCAATACTCCTCCAAAGTATGGATATAGAAAAAAAAATGAAGGTCATTTTTGTGTTCAGCGTCAAAAAATATATAAGATTCAATAAAAAAATAAAAAGAATTTTTTTGTGTTCCATAGTGTTATTGAATCTGAAAGTTTCTCTTAATTCTTCACACAAAAATTAAGAAGTATCGGCCAAGTATCGGCCATATTAACCGATACCGATACCGATACCCCAAAAAAAGGCCGATACTGCCGATACCGATGCC
>JABUQX010047561.1:12500-35000 GCA_015478945.1 Trachelipus rathkii | reverse complement strand
TGCCAACAATAAATAGTTTTTATGAAAAACTAATTTATTTATTCATAAGAAAAATATTCATTTATTCATATATAAGTTATAGTGTTTTACAAAAAATTAAATAATATATATATATATATATATATATATAGTATATATATATATATATATATTATAGAAAGTATATATATATATATATATATATATATATATATATATATAAGTATATATAGCAAAGGTAAATATATATATTGATATATATATATATATATATATATATATATATATATATATATATATATATATATATAGGACCTGTTATGTTTTACGACTCCGTCAGTTTTGATTTTTTTTTTTTTTTTTTTTATATTTTTTTAGTATATGATCCTAACAGTCAATTTAAGGGGTGACGGACATGATTCAAAAATATATAGGACCAGTTACGTTTTACGACTCCGTCAGTTTTAAATTTTTTTTTTTTTTAACTAAAGGAATACCTGGGGCGGGTAAAACTGCAAGACATGTGGTGAGTCGGGGTCTCTGATTCTCTTTCTGGGAAACAACAGGTATGACTCGTTTCCCCTCTTCCGGGAGGGCCTCCGAACCCCTGCTTGGTGGTATTTGCGTCGGGTAAAGCCCCCTCCACTTCTCTACGGGTAGGAAAACGTCCTCCTCTCTCCCACGTCATCATACGCCCCCATAATTTTTTTTTTTTTTTTTTACTTTTTTTTAAATTTTTTTTAACCATTTTTGTAATAAGCTTTACACGCTGATTCCAAATATGTAATTGGTTTTTCTGTAAATGTTTACCTTTTTAAATATTTATTTTTAAAAAAAATATTTTTTTCTTTTTTTTTTTTTTTACATTTTTGTAATACGCTTTACACGCTGATTTCAAATATGTAATTGGTTTTTCTGTAAGTGTCGTACTTTTCGAGATATTTCATTTTTTTTTAAATTTTATTGATATAAATGTGATTTTTAAATAATTATTTAAAATATTTCGAACTTTTTGAATCATATCACCCCTGAAATTCATTGTTAGTATCATATACTAGCAAATATGTTAAAAAAAAAAAAAAAAAAAAACAGACAAAGTTTTAAAAAATAAAAGTAGAATATATATATATATATATATATATATATATATATATATATATATATATATATATATATATATGAAAAGATATCTATTTATCCATAAGAAAAAATATCTATTTATTTATATATAAGTAGTGTTTTTCACAACAAATTAGATAATATATATATGGCATTATTAGATAATTACTTATTATTTAAGTAAAAAATTAAAACAATTAAACATTTACTTACAACACTAACTTGTACTTCAATAACAAACAATTGAGCAAACAAATTCAATGGGAGCGATGGCTTTGCATGGTTATTCAAGTAGAAAATTTAAACTTTACTAAACAATGTAACTTGTACTTAAAATAAAAAAAACAATAACATACATTTGAGCAAACAAATTCAATGGGAGCGTTGGCTTTGCATGGTTTTAGAAAGTTTGGATAAATTTGGCTCATAACTTGTTGTTTTAAGTTTCAAACACGACTCTAAATTTTCATTTGTTAGTTGGCTTCTTACTTTACTTTTAATTATATTCATGCAAGAGAACGCTTGCTCGCACGAATATGTCGATCCGAAGATAGTCAGCACTCCAAATGCCAACTTCTTCACCTCACTGTAGCAATCTGGAAGACTATTCCATGCGTCGAATATAAGTGCCTCAACTCGCGGCATTTCTTTTAAAGCTGTCCACTTTTGTTGCGTTACGTACATACATTTCTGGACCTCCAACTCTTCCAACTTGCTTTTCAACTCTGTAAATTTTCCACTCCACAAAGCTTTACTTTTTAAATCGATCAATTGCATTTCTAGAGATCCAGTATCAATTCCAAATGGCTCAATGTGGATTTCGTTACTATTTGTGTTGAGAGGATTTACTATGAATGCTAGAGTGGTTTTGTTGGTTTTGAATTGCTCAAATCTGTCAGCAAATTCATCTTTATTTTTTTTTATAACTGTGCTGAAGTAATTCGTGTCAACAGTTGCACTGATTTTATCGCGATATTGCTTTAGAAATTGAAAATGAAGTAATTTACCGCTCTGAATATCTTCTGCAAAAAGAATTAATTTTTCTTCAAAACAAACCAATTCTTCTACCAAAACATAGGCTGGGTTTCCCTTTCCTTGCAGTTTTAGATTCAGCTCATTTAATTTCGCTGTGATATCCACCATAAAGTAAAATTTTTGCAACCATTTGTCGTTCTCTAATTCAGGGTGATTAATGCCTTTTCATTTAGGAATGTATTTATTTCATTCAAGCACAAAGCAAAACGTTTCAACACCTTACCTTTGGAAAGCCATCGCACTTTATTGTGAAGAAGGAGGTCGGAATACTGAGTCTCCATTTCGTTTAAGAATTCTTTAAACTGACGATGGTAGAGTGCTTTTGACAAGATGCTGTTAACAATCTTGATTACCAAATTCATGACCTCAACTATTTCGGCCGGAAATGTTTGGGCACAAAGCGCTTCTTGGTGTATTATGCAGTGAAACGTAAGAATTTCGTGGTTTATTTTGCTCTGAAGAATCGTTGTTGCCCCTTTATTTTTTCCTGTCATACTTCTGGCTCCATCAGTTGCTATTGAAACGATTTTATTTAAATCGATCTTATTGTCTTCAAGGCATTTTTGCACGGCATTCGCTATATCTTCCCCTCTAGTTTGTCCCGAGAGCGGTAGCAATCCTAGAAGTTCTTCTTTTGGACCTTGGGAAGACATATACCTGACAAAAAGGGCAACTTGTGCCGTGTCTTTTATGTCGCAAGACTCATCTATAGCAAGTGATAAGGCAGAAGAAAGTTGAATATCTTCCACCTGCAAATATGTTACATTTGAAGACATTTTAGCTATTCTATCTTGTACTGTTTTAGCGGATAGTGGCAAATCTTTGATTTTTTCAAGATTTCTGGTTTGTTTTTGAAATCACGAAACAGTTCTTCAGATGCACGTATGAAGCAATCTTTGACATACTCACCATCTGTGAATGGTTTGCCTTTTTTTGCAATTTCTAGTGATACCGCGAAGCTTGCCAGATTAACATTACTTGTAGATTGCGTCCAGTTACTTAACATGGAACTTGATTGCTGTTTTTGTTTTTGGAGCTCGTCGACAGCTTTTTTTTCGTTCTTCGCCGGCTGGATATTTACTAGCAAACTGAGTATGTTTTTTAGTGAAGTGTCTCTCTAAATTTGATTTCTTATTGTGTGCGAGTTTTTCGTGGCAAATGAGACAAGTCGGAAGGCCATCTGAGTTGCATATGAAAGCGAACGACTCCGTCCAATCCCGATTGAATTCTCGATGCTCTTCTTCAGTTCTTCTCTTTTTTTTGTAGATGCCATGCTTGCGGTGAAGCTGTAATAAAGAATTTTTAAAATTATTATTTAGGTATCCAAAACAGCAGATGACAAGTTTTGCAATTATTTACTAAGTCTTAGTAAATAATTGCAAAACTTGTCATCTGCTGTCATCGATTCAGAACGATCGATTTTTAAATAAATAATATTTACGTATGGAACTAAAGAGCCGCAGCTTCACATCCAAAGAGCCGCATGTGGCTCGCTAGCCGCAGGTTGCCGACCCCTGGACTAGATGTATGTGAGGTGAGAGCAGAATTTTGAGAGTCGAGTTAAGATCGTGTTTATTTAAAGAGTTTGCTCTGTTTTAACTGTATGGTTATAAATACTGACATGGTATAGATTTTAACTGAGATATCTTTAATATTGATATCGAGATCTTTAAGAGAGATGTGCCGTGATGAGTTGACAGTCGGTTCTATGGACTGCCGTGATGGTGAGAGAATGTGGTAAGATGGTTCCAAACAATATGTGGCAGGCGATCCGGCCTGAAGATCCAAACGACTTGTTCTGACATCTGTGAGTGACTTAACTCATGATAGTTGTGAAGGTATCCTCTCACAGCATACATTTCAATTTGGTCTAAATTTCATTGTAGATGGTAGGTGTGTGTGGTGGTAGGTAGGTAGTAGTGTGGTGGTGGTGGTAGGTAGGTATAGAGTGGTAAGGTATGGTATATATAGGTATATGTATGTGGTAAAGTAGGTGAGGTGACATTAGATTGATGGTTATCATCCTCGAGGTCTACCCCAACAGTGGTCTGCGCAGGCATTAGATAAGGATGTGATTGCTGTGATAAATGGCGAACAATGAATGTCTATGGAGTTCCACGCCAAACTCTGCGCAGGTATTTGACCAACGGAAATACCAATTTAGACAGAAAAAAACTATTAATAGTTATGGAGCAATTTTGGTTCTCATTCTATAATAAATTTATCCCTCCCATTTAGGGAGGTTACAGAAGTCGTATCCCTTTGAAACTTTGTAAATTTCAAAATATTTCCTGCAGCGCTAAATTCTTACCCGAAAACTCGAAAATGATTAAATTTTTGGCGATTAATTTTTTTTTTCATGTTTCATTAAATTATCCCCTCAGCATTACAAATGCGTTTTTCATTCCCAGGCAAAAGGAACGTTTTTGCTTTTTCTTTTGATTTACTTACAAAAGTTACATTCATATCCCTTTTCGTATTGTAAAATGATAGATAAAGCGTTTGCGAATGATCTGTCTGAATGTAAAGGTTGTGAAGCAAATAAGGTTTGCTGCATGCACTTCAACATATCCAATACCCTTTTAAATTTTTATTTCTTCCGGACTTGACTAAGGCTACTCATCTCCTCTCCACTCATTCCTTTTATTTTTAATTTTTTAATTTTTCTCTTCTTATCCAATATTTCTTTACTTGACGCTCCATACACTTTTACATTTTTTTTTGGGGGGGGGGAAGATTTTATTTTATTTTTTTGATCTTTTGGAACAACTTAATCTTTGAATATAATATTTTTTATTATGCTCTTAATGATTGATGAACATTTTTTTATATGTTATATTTAAGAACATTTCCACGTCATAGGCACTCTAATTAATATAGTTTTTTTTGTAATCTTATTTTAGGCGTGGTATATTTGGGTTAAGAACTTGTACTTTTGATTGAATAAAACTTTCCTCAGATCCAGGCTTTAAATTTCAATCCCCGTACCAGAGAGACAGGCGCTGAATATATATATATATATATATATATATATATATATATATATATATATAATATATATATATATATATAAATATATATATATATAAATATTAAATATATATTTATATATATATAATATATATATATATATATTATATATATATATATAAATGATCTATTGATGTATATAAAGATTGTTTTCTTGTATATAGATAGTTATGTATATATATATATATATATATATTTAATTATATATATATATATATAATATTTATATATATATATATATAATAGTATATAATATATATAATATATATATATAATATATATATATATATATATACTATATATATCAGTGGAAGGGAATTGGGACACTTTAAGTAAACTTGTTTCCCTACTTTTCCTAATACACTTTGGAATTTTTTTTCTGAAAATCCTGGGCCTTATAAGGTCAGAAACACACAAATAAAATAATAATATTAATTCTAACAATAATAGTGAATATTAAAGTTAAATGGAAGCTCATTCGAACTTCCATTGGTGGAGGAATATGACACCAAAAATGGTGGAGTTGTGAGTAGACACTCTTGAATTCATATTTGTGTATAAATTTATTTTATTTTAATTTTTAATTAAATAGATAATTGTTTATATATTAAAATTAGACATAAGTATAAAAATGTCAATAATGAGACATAAAATAAGAATTAAAAGTCGGTCCTTATATTGCTCATCGGGTGAATACGAATAAGGACACTTTATGAATTCATTTTCTGCGAATAAATTTAATTTTTTAAATTAATTTTCCGTTAATATAAGTAACTGGTTATTATATTTTAAAATTAGCTATATATAATAAAAATGTCAATATTAATACATAAATAAGAATAACAATAGTGTTCCCTATTCACCCCCATTATGTATTTATGGAGGTGAATAGGACAAGTAGCCCGTGATTTAACCACTTGTACTTTTTGAAACAAAGATTACTTTGTCAGTTTAAAATTAAACATACTCAACTGTATACACTGAAAAAATAATAAATCCATTCACAACTTTCCGTTTTATAACAAAGTTAAGAAAAACATTTTTCAAAATTGAAATAATACATTATAATTTTTTTGAAAAATAAAAGTTCTCTAGAATTAAAGATAATCTAATTGAAGTTTGTCACAATGCCATCTTAGTGAATGAAGCAAAAAAAAATTTATTTGTTTTTTTTCTTTTAATATTTAGTGTCCCCATTCACCCCATGATTTTTACTGTCGCAATTCGCTCCGCCCAACTATATATATATATATATATATTTATATATATATAATATATTACTAATATATATATATTATATACTATATTATACTATATTATATATATATATATATATATATATTATATAATAATATAATATATATATATAAATATATATATGGCCAAACTAAAAGAAGTACCCGCATGATATCTCGAAAACTAAATATTGCAAGAAAACTAAAGCAATATGAATCAGAGTATAAAATCTGTTATGGAAAAATGAAAAAAAAAAATTTTACTTTTTTTTTTAATTTTTTTTTTATCTCCAAAAACTACGGTAGTAGAAGAAAACTAATAACATATACGGATTCAGCGATATAATGTTTTAGGGGCTCGAGCCGACGTGGGACAAAGGGCGGACGTTTCCATACCCCGTAGGAGGGGAAACAACCGCGACACCCAAATACCAAAGAGCGGGGTTCGGAGACCTCCCGGAGGGGGGAAATATCCACCCGTCGTCCCCAGCGATCCGAGAGACCCCGGATCTACATCTTGCGGTTTACCCTGGGTATTCTTTTTAGTTAAAATAAAAAAACTTATTCATACGCTGATCTAAATATGTTATTAGTTTTCAATAATAAATCTAGTTTTGGTATATAAAAAAAATAAAAAAAAAATAATTTTTTTTCATTTCCATACAAAAATTTCATACGCTATTCTATTATTTATAGTTTCTGGTACCTTATCTTAGTTCTCGGAGATATCATGCGGGTAAACTTCTTTAGTTTCACCTATAATTATATATATATATATATATATATATATATATAAATATAGTATATATAGAAGTAATATAATAATATATATATATATAATATAAATATATAATATATATATATATATTATATATTAAAATCTCAGAAAGTTTTATACAGTGTGCCTTACTTAATTTTTTAATAAAGTACATATACTATACGATTTTTTTTTTTTTTTAATCCAATTTAAAAAGCCTTACCCCAAAAAGTAAAACCAGACCTGGTGGTTGTTGCGCAGAGCTCCTTGGGGGAGGTCCAAAGTGCAAGCGCCCTATTTCTGGGTAACCACACTTAAACTATTGGGTAGCTAACTTACTAACTTCCCAAAGCCTCAGATTATGATTTCGTCAATGTTCGGTTTAAATATTCATAAATATAAATAATTACTTAATTACTTTACTTAAGATAAGCCTGCTATGTTATTACTATCAATAACCTTAACAATACCATTTACCTTTACTTTACAAGTTTCACCAATTAACAAATGATATTCATTCTGTAGTGGGAATTGGA
This sequence comes from Trachelipus rathkii, assembly GCA_015478945.1. Taxonomy (NCBI): domain Eukaryota; kingdom Metazoa; phylum Arthropoda; class Malacostraca; order Isopoda; family Trachelipodidae; genus Trachelipus; species Trachelipus rathkii. The sequence continues at coordinate 27,309 of JABUQX010047561.1, read as the reverse complement.
CAATGCCTGTTACCAAATTTAGATAGCTTTAATTGTAAACTTTAATATTACTTAATTGTCATCGTACCATAATTGTTAAATACTGAATATGACACAAAAATGACAATAACTAACCATATTATTTTTTCCTCAAAAAATAAAAACTTTTAGAAAAAGACCCCCCCCCCCAAAAAAAAAGCCCCAAAAAACAAAAAACAAAAAAACCTACTGGGCTGGTTTTTTTTGGTCCGACCCCGTATTTTTTCCAATCCTGATATATATATATATATATTATATAATATATAATATATATATTAATATATATATATATACTTATATATATAAACACATATAATATATTATGTAATAAAAATAACAGATATATATATATATATATATATATATATATATATAAATATATGACTGAACATTCATTTCGCCATTTAAAATTTCTTTGCGCACATTTAAAAATAAGTATGACCAGACCCATCCACTGTGAAGCTCATATCAACCAGTGTGCGCCTTTCCTGTGGGCCCTGTGGGGTGTCCATATAATTAAATATATGATATATATATATATATATATATTAATATATATATAATATATATAATAATAAATATATATAAAATTATTTTTTAATATATGTTTAATTTTAATTATATAATATATATATATAATAAGGTTAAGTGCATAATATACCGAAGAAAATCTATAGACTTTTTCAAAGAACTTATTTAGATTAAAAGTTTCGTAAATATATGTTGAACCTTAAAATAAATGTAAATTTGTAAAAAAAAAAAAAATATTTACTTATTATCTTTCCAATATGGAAAATTATACGTCTGAGATTTTGTCCACGCGATATGAATCAACCTAATTGTACGACATTAGCTTTAAAATATTAAATACTCGCTCTACTCGTTACGAAGGTCTAATAAAACAGTTATATATATATATAATATATATATATTATATTATATATATAATTAAAATATTAATATATATTATATAAATTATTATATATATATATATATAGTATATATATATATATTATATATTATATATTACAGGCCTATCCCAGAAATTTTTTTCGGGGGGAGCCAGACAAAAGTTTTTTATATAATACAATATATATTATATATATATATAGTAATAAAAATCTAGTTAATACAGTATAGTCCATATAAATAATATATAATATATATAATATAAATATATATATATAAATAATTATATAATATATAGATAATATATATATATAATAGTAGGGATTCATAATGACGGTGCGCAATTTGACCAACGTGAATTCTTACCCACCTTACCCTTTTTTAGCCCAATCTTTTTACCTCCCTTGACCTTTGCACCGTTACCTATTTGGGCTTGACCTTTTGAGCACAAATTTTTACCTGCCCTTGACCTTTTTGGGCCTTTACCTTTTTGGAACTTTACCTTGTTTCACCAACCAACCCTCCCGTCTTTCCATGGTCATTGGCCCACAGTATTTTTTGAGAACCATATTTTTTGAGAACCCTAAATTTTTTGGAAACCCTAATTTTTGGCAACCCTAATTTTTTGGCAACCCTAATTTTTATTGGCAACCCTAATTTTTTGGCAACCTAATTTTTAGCAACCCTTCGAAGAAAGTTGCGCCAAAACGTGCGTCAGCGCCTTCGGAATTTATTTACGCCCCCCTAATTTTGTCGACCATGGTCATTTTTACCCACGGTAATTTTAGGCTTATTTTATGCTTAGCCTATTTTTAACTAAAAAATTCACAACAGATACCCCACCACACACACACAACACACAAACACACACTTACATACAATCCTAACCTAACCTAACTAACCAACCTAAACCTAACCTAACCTAACCTAACCTAACCTAACCTAACCTAACCTAACCTAACCTAACCTAACCTAACCTATAACCTAACCTAACAACCTAACTTAACCTAACAACCTAACCAACCTAACCAACCTAACCTAAACCTAACCTAAAACCATAACCTAAACCAAACCTAACCAACCTAACCTAACCTAAACCTAACCAACCTAACCTAACAAAACTTAACCTAAACCAACCTAACCTACCTAACCTAACTAAACCTACCTAACCTAACCTACCTAACTAACCTAACCTAGCCTCACCTTACACCTAGCCTCCACCCATCCTCCAATACCTACACCTACACCTAGCCTCCACCACCTTCACTACACTACCACTAGGACTCCACCGGACTTCACCTAAGCGTACACCTATACCAGCACACACGGTTCCTACAATTTATGTCTAACTTGTTTGACCATGATATTTCATTCTTGAACCTTGCCATATACCATGGTCAATTTTGACCACGCTAACTTGATGCTTTGATGGTTCCCAAGCACCGTAAGAGGTATCTAGATGTTCTATTAGTGTTCTATGATTATCTATGAGTGCTGGTTGAGGGCCATGAGCTGCCAGGTGAGGTGCCAATTGAGTCAAGGATGCCAATGGTGCCAATGTGAGTGCCAATATGCCAAAGGAGTGCCACATAGTGCAATGAAGTGCCAAGTGAGAGCCAATGAGTGCCACATAGTGCAACTGAGTCACTTTTTTTCAAGCCTTTCTAGCCTCCCCTGATCCCCTAATAGCCCCTAAATAGCGTATCACCCCTAGTAAAAGTTGAGGAATCGATTGTTATATTACAAGTGCTAGGAGCTTCCTACTATGATTAGATTTTTTATAACACTTAAAACTAAAATGTATATAAATACTATATATATATTATACGTATATATAAATATATATTATATAATATATAAATTAAATATATATATATATATATATATATATATACTATATAAACTGCACATGCACACCTTATCATTCACATCCCACAGCCCCCTCATGACACTTATCAAACACTAGGACACTATAAGCACTGTTACACTTGCCATTAGGACACTTACATTAAACCATTCACACTCACATGCTTACCTTAGAACCATTATACTAACTTTTACACTCATAACCCACGACACAGATTTACTCACCCCTTCACACATCACAAACATTTCGATATTTTGTTTATGACTTCTCAACTTAATGATTATGCTCTCAACCTTTGTATGGCTCTTCAACTGTTAATGCCGAAAAGCAATCACCCTGCTCTCAGCTGATAAGAGTGACCTCAAAATTATAGACGGTCCTCTCATCTTCATGACTCATCTTTGATGACGTCAATCTTTTGATACCATCACTATATTTATAACTTAAAGACATGACTCTATTCTTTTTTTCCCAAAATATGGATCATTATTTGAGAACACCAGGACGCCGCATTGCCGCCCTGCTCGACGCCCAGAGAAGAGATGAAGCAGAACCCTCGCATACCCGACAGGTGCGACCCGCCTTAGCGAATATCTTCACTACGCCCTGAACCAGGGCGTGCGCCAGAAGCGCATATTACGCGAACCGACACGCACACGCTAATGCGCTCATAACTAAGGCGCGAGTATTTACAGCCGTTACCCATCCGCCGAGCGTGCAGCTCTACGCAGCTGCATAAAATATTTACATATCACAACAATCGATACTGAAATATAATAAATATATAATATTAATCTATAATAGAGACATAAAAACATACATAATCACAATAAGAATTTATATCTTTATCATTAATTTACTACATTGAACGATAAATTTTATTAAAAACATATATTATTAATAACATTATTTTATAAACTTATAATAATTATACTATTAATACTATTTAAAAATTTATAAATTATTAAAAAATGTATATATAAGATGAAAATAAAAATTCACATAATGAGTGAGTATCTATAAAGATAATCATTTAGATATATTAACTAACAATTTAAACGATAATTTTACTAATAAAAACATATTCACCAATATATTACTAATAATAATACTCATTATAAAGCAGTAAATCAGTAAATCAATAGAGTGTTACCTAACCTTGAAAGTATTATATATGCTTATATAATATCCTTATAAGTTTTTACGAACTTTACTGAAACATTAATAACTCATGTAATTAACTGCTTAATTGTAACTACTGTTTACTGCTTAATCTCATATGTTTTACGCACTTTAACTCATGACTTTAATTAAACATTACATACCTTAAAGCAGTAAATCAGTAAAATCAATAGAGAGTGACCTAACACCAAGGATAGTATAATGCTTTTGATTAATTAATACTGATCATATTTACTGACATTTAACTATCATGTTTATACTAGCTTTAACTTTCTAGCTTTACTGCATTAAGAATATAATATTTAGATCACATAATATCATAGATTACAAACCATTAAGAATAGATCTAAAGTAAATTCAGTAAATCAATAGAGTGTGACCTAACACCCTAGAGGATTAGTATGCTTTTGATTATTACTAGTACTTACTGCTTAACTGTACTAAGCTTTACCTCTTCATTGCTTTCAGCTTAATAACTGTTTTACCTTTATGCTTTACTGTTTAACTTTTATCTTTTACAGCTTCAAACTCAATAGATATTATTACATTAGTTTTCTTGATTTAGAGTTTAATACTTTTTAATAATTTTATATTATATTATATATTTATTTTATTATATTATTATTATTATATTAAACTTTCATCTAGGATACTATTTATTTTTAATCTTTATTCTTTATATTTTAATTATATATTATTATTACTTTATTATTATTTTATTTTTTTAAGAAAATTTAATATCTAAATTCTTCTTGTTATTTCTATTTATTTTATTAATATAATATCTCGTACTTTTTTATTCATATAATTATTTATTGTAAATATTTATATTAATTATCTCTTTTTTATTATTCTATTATATTTATTATATTTTTATTTATTTATTTTATTATAATTATTCTTATTATTATTGTCTTTTATTTTAAACTTTTATTATATTATTCTATTTTAGTTCATTTTAAGTTTTAAAATTTCTATTATTTTACTTCTTATATGATATTATATTTTATTTTATTATTTTTATTATTATACTTATAGTTATTTACTTCAATGACCTTATAGATTAGTTTAATAAATTATTTAAATAAGAATTTAAACAAGATAAGCAAAACACAACATGAAACAAACACACACACAACACACAACCACACAAAAACTATCACACGACTAACACACACCAACAATCACACACAACTAATTACACTATCCTCACTTACACACCATCACTAGTAACGACAACTTACACAAAATTAACCCAATAAGACAGAACTTACATTTTTACAACTTCACTATACACACACACACACACAGATTTACTTTAACAACTAACAAAAACAGATTAATAATACCTTAAACACTCACACCGAATATAGAATTTACTATTAGATGAATAACAGCTCCCACCAAACAGATATATACTCACAAATCTAACACAACACACACACAACACAACACTTATAACCACACACACACAAACACCACAAACAACACACACAGCAACGCATACAAGATAACTCTTAAACACAACATAACAGAATGAATACAATAACAACATCAACTAACAGATAATAAACTACAAATCAACCTACAAACAGAATTTACTTATACACACATAACGAATATTACTTACACACAGATTTTATCAATACACACACAGATTTAGAAACTTACAGTCGAACACACAGATATTACTTACACACCAAACACACACCACACACGCACACTTCACTTACCCAACACAAACACACACCTACACTCACAATACACATAACCACACACACGCGACACTTCATCTTATACACATAGTAAATAAACGATATAATTTATTTAAAAAATTTTGATATAATTTAATGTAGAAATTTACAAAATTATTAAATTTAAGCTGCACATTAAGAAAATTATATAACTTAAATTAATGAGCTACAAAAGATTTCTTAAAATACATCGGATCAAGATCAGGCTCTATTTCCGACTACAATAATATCAATTCCGGTTCAGCTAAAACCCAAAATAAAACTAATATAAAATTAACTTTATTCAAAGTTATATAAATATAAATTTATAACATATAACAAGTATAAATAAAACAAATACTACCTCCACCCCATAAGCTCTTCTTATCAATAAAAAACTAAACGTAGTCACATGGCAATAAAGTTCCTAATTTTAAAATCATTTTTCCATAAATTTTGAGTATAATTAAAATACAAAGAAATAGATATATACTAGTACAATCAAACATGCACCTCGACAGCTTGTAACAACAAATTGTAATATTATTCGACATCCCCCGATTATTACAACACTTACAAGAAAGAATAATGATATACCTCACCTTACCAAGTATTTTTAGTAAACACATTAATTCCTAGGCACTTTCCGAATTGTGTTCATTTTATCTGAGCCACGTCACTAAAAATATCCAAGGCACAACAAATCGCAACCCACAACCAAAGCACGGATGAAAAAAAAGACACAACAGACCTCAATCTTAATTTATTTAATACTAAGAGTTAAAGTACCTGGCGAGTAAAAATGAGACCCACAATATAACCCTACCATTAGCCCATTTTCAAATTTAGCAGTTTATGGCTTAAGTGTCCTCCGTTTCATTGTAAGACCCCGGAGCACGAAATAATCTAGAAGTCCTAATACCAGAGGGAATGCAAAGAATAATAAAGAAATAAGATAATTCAAAAAGAACCTTTTTTCTGTAAAAATGTGGTGCAATAAAACACGTTAGGCCTAAATTATAAGGCCAATATAAAATTTAGAGATAAGCACTGTAATATGGATATCACAAGAGCGGAATTTAAGCCTAAATGACTCAGGCAAGAAAGGTTAATATTCACAGTTAATAGACAAGAACGAGAGAACTCCAGATGTTAAATTAAATTTTATAAATATTTCAAAACGAATGAAACATGCTCGATAATCAAGCGTAAATGTCACCAATAATATGCAATCAGGTAAGATAGGAAATTTTACCTATGTTTAACTTAGTGAGGGACGGAAATACAGTCAAATCCTATAAAAATTTAACCTATATTGAAACGCTTACGTATGTGATTGGTCTTACGAAGAAATAAATATTAATTCGAACTTTAATTGGTTTTAAAAGGAATATGAAAAAATCATTGTTTTTTGACATATATAACTAGAGAAGCCCAATTTTCAACTTAATTAAAACTCTTATAAACATATACAATGTAAATATATTTGATCTAAGAAAAGTAAAAAATGAATTATAAATAAAGAAGATACTCATAATAATTGAAAATTAGAAAATAAATAATCATAAATTTACACATAAATTATACAGATTTATATAGAAGAAGATTAGAATAATAACAGTAAAGACATATTTAAGAAATATATATATAAGTAAGATAATATATTATGTAAATAAGATATTAAATAATATAAATAATATATAATAAATAATAAATAATATATATAATATATATAAGAAATATAGATATCAATAAATGATAAATAATATAGAGATAAAAAAAGAATATAAGAATATAAATAATAGAATATAAAATAAGAATTAATATATATAATTAATATATATATATAATATATATAAGGAAAAACATAAATAATATAAAAAAGTTATAATAAAATAAAATATAATTATATAACCAATTGGTTTAAGATAATTATATTAAAAATATAAGAGACAAAAGCATAACTCTCGAGATAAAGATGAACATAAATAAATAAATAAATCACCTAGTGAATATATCTATATCAGGCTATCAGAGTATAACACACTTCAAAATTAGGACTGTTAATATAACTCATCCGAACCCAGGAGGTCCGCTAGCGAATTAATAATGTAATGAAATATCTATATTAAAACTTTGCATAAATATATTAGCACATATTCAAATTTATATCAAATTATCGTAATGCATATATTTATCGTATTAAACAATTAATGTTCTCACTATAAGAATAATACTCTAATCAGAATTAAAATTGAACTAATTCTTAATAATTAAAAAATAGTTAATTATCTGATCAATTGTACGTAGAGTGAAATTTGATTATATATTATTGAGAATGCAGACCGTGCATAAGTTAATAGACTTATTTTAGGCCTTGCCATACATGTTAATATCTAAAAAAGTAGAAAATGAATTTTTTGTAATCGATCTATATAAATATTTGGATGTGTTTAAGTTTTCGTTGTGCGTAGTTACATCATTGTCAAACATTTTTTAACATTTTTCATAAACAATTTTTAAAAACATTTTAATAAAACATTTGTGAAGCATTATTATTAAAATTTTGATCAAACATTTGTAATACATTTTAAAGAATATATCAGATATTAATTTATATTAAAAATATTAGCAACACAGATTATTAATTTATTCTATTCTTCATATCATATTATTCACACTTGGTTACTTGTAACATTTTCGCCTTATCTGTACACATTTATAAGTCAATATTATTTATCAAGCCCTATTAGCCTGAAATGTAGAATCAATTATCAATAAAAGAGTAGAAGATACTACAAAGGGAAATACACGAAATAATTGTAAAAATCGAGAATTACCGTTCTATCCTCAAATAAGCAACTAACTGCCTAAACCGATCCTGATTAAGAGTTATAAACTAGTTAATTAGTAAAATAATAGATTAGTAAGTGCAATCATAAATAACCTCCAGAGACTAGTATGTATCATCAGACTAACTAGAGACTCATAGTAAACTGTATCAGAAATCCAAGAAAATATATAAAAACACGAAAGACTTATGGAATATAAATGAAAATATTGCTGATAAGGACACGAGCACATACAAAAGCCAAGCTGAATTAAACCAAACATACTTATATAACAATATCAATAACAAAGTATTAATTCATATTGGACTCACGAAATAAATACGCTTGGTATTATTAAAACAATTGAATATGAAAAGAATATGAAAAGAAAAAATTCATTAAATAAAATCCATTACGGGCTTCTTGAATAATATAAATAAGAATGAAACCCTATCATACAGGGATACAATTGAATTTCCCCATTGGACATATATCTTTATATTGAGCGCATAATAAGAAGAATAATAATAATATAACCTTTAAACCTTTCAAAAATTCATAATATACACTTAGTGAAAATAGAAACACTTTTATTACAAATCAGAGAACTTGCGTGCACAGCTTAACGCCAAAAAAACGAGTTTATATGATTTTAAAAGTAGTATTGTAGTCTAAAACATCCGCCTACTAATATATAATAAATATATTAAAAACTTCCAGCCCCAGGAATGCTTGCTTCCTAAATCCAAATTCTCAATCCCCAAATCAGAAAAAAGCCGCTTAGAAGCACCCGGCCTAAGGAATAACTATATTACAAGAACACATTTTTTTCACAGACCCATACAGAAACAGAAGAAAGAGCCACCTTATTAGAAAAACCATTCTCCACAAAGCACACCACGCAGTTTGCACATTATAGCCATTGAAAATCAAAGTATCTTGAACTCAGAATTACTAGTACTCACAAGAAAAGGTAAACATTTCCTTCTTACCTGAATAAAGGATCTTACCGATAAATGACCAGTCATGTTCAGTATTATAAAATATATTTATCTAATAATAATATACATTATTCTCGATCTATGGTCATATATAATATACGTAGAATACCTATCTATTGACCATGAGTATATAGGCCTTAAATCCGCCTAGTGATTACAGAAAAAGGGATACATATCCTAAATTATTACACTCTCCCGAAACGCTAAAATTAGATTTTTACCAACCCTACACGAGTATATCGTGGCTACTTACCACCTATTTAATTACAGAAACAGAAGATCACATTTTAAAACACTATTTGAAGAGAACAAGGCATAATTGACTCTAAAATCAGCCCTTCGCGAACAAGGAAAAAAATAACTTATTCCTAAATTTAGTGTAACATAGATTAGTAAGATGATTTCAACACATTCCACCAAGAGAACAGTTTTAACGAATTATCCTTAACAGAAGTTTCAAAGATAAAGATATAATATGTAGTTTTCTAACTAGTCGTATGTCAATGTAAATAGATACTATATATACAAAGAAAATATCTAAAGATTAATATTAATACAAATCTTTTGACTAATTAATTATATATTTATACACTTCAAAAACACGTTTAATAATTTTATTTAAAGTAAGTAGCATATGTATATACCTATAACATAATTTATCACAAACTTAATGGACATTATTATTAAGTAATAAACATTTAATATAAGGTAAGCGAAATGAGATATAGAAGGATTGTTATTTTATACCTAATTAACAGTTATATATAATAATATTAAAGTAAAATTCAATAAAATGACAAGACTCCGAGTGTGTAACGCGAGTAAGTTATAATAAATTCTAATATTTTAAAATAATTTATAGGATAATTAATATAGCAAGTTTTAGAAACCTTTGAAAAATAATTTTATATATTTGATATAATATATAAAATATAAATAAATGAATATCAGTATTATTAATATTAAAACATAAAATGTTATTTTAATAAATAATATAACGATTATAGTGTAAAGTGAGTGTAACGATGTGTGGGTGATAAGTGAGTGATGCGTGATTGTTGTGTGTGCTAGATGAATGTTTGAATAGATATAACTAGAACTGTTAATAAAGTCTTATGTGTGTAAGTAACATCTGCGTGTAAGTGAAAATTACAAGTATATGTGTTGTATAAGTAAATCATGTGTGTGATTGTAAGATTAAGAAAATCTGTGTGAAGGTAGATAGAAAGTTAATACATGTGTGTGAATTAAATACTGAGGCTGTGTATCTATGTGTGATTAAGATTAGGATAAAAAGATTAATAAAGATATACATGGATGTTGATTAAAACCAATATGGTTATTAAACACTCGTATAATAGTGCAGTGTAAGTATAAAAATCTGGTGTGAGTGTAAGTAAAATACTGTTATGTATGTGATATGTGAGATAATTATAATAAGTTATTAAATGATAATAAGTTATATGAAGTAAATGAGAAGATGTCATAGTGAACAAATGAGTTGATTATAAGCTGTAATGTGTGTGATGTGGTAGAGTAGTTAGAGAAAAGCTTAATCGAGTTAGTGTGATGTGTGGTAGATGGTTAGGTTAAAGTAAGTGGGTACGATCGAAGGGATGATGATTAAAAGCTAAAATAATTAAAAATAACAATAATAAGGCATAGAAGTAAATAACACTAAAGTAGTATAAGTAATAAGAATTAATAAAGCTAAATATAAATATTAGAAGAGTTAAAATAATATAAAAATAATAATAAAAATAAAATTAAAAGCAGACAAAAAATAATAAAAGTTATTGAAAAGAAAAAAAATAACGAAAATATAATAAAAATAAAATAATATAAAATAAATTAAAAATAATAATAAAATAAAATAAAGCCAGGAGTAAAAATTAGAAAAGTATGGAGAACTCTAAATAATTTATACATAAGAAAAGTTAAAGAATATAAAAAATAAAATAAAAAGTATTAATTAAGGAAATAAAAATAAAAAGTATTTAAAACAAAATAAAAAAAATAATAATAAAAAGTAAAATAAATAAGTATAAATAAATCAGAATTTAAGAAATATAAAAATAAAAGATAAGGATAAAGTCGATGTAAAATGATTTATAATTTTCTTTATGAAAAAATTAATAAATAAATAATAATAAAATAAATAAAAAGTATTAAACACAAAGTATAGAAAGTAAAAACATAATGTTAGAATAGAATAATTAATGAGAGTTAAAAGCATAAAACATGAAAGTATAAAACAGTAAGACAGAAGTATAAAGTTAAAGCAAAAGACTAAAGCAGAAAATTAAAAGCATGTTAATTAAAAGACAGAAAATAATTAAAAGATAAAGCAAAGTAAAAAACAAAAGCATACTAATCCAACTAAAATTAGAGTTTTAAGAAAACATTCGAGATAAATACACACTCTAAATAATTTGAGAATAAATTAAAACAGTGCTGATGACACATGACATATAAAGCAGAAAATGTATATGTATGTGCAAGTAATAACCAAAAAGGTCCAAAAACAGACCGAACCAATGTAACAAAGCGAAATAAGTCACAAAAACGATAGAAGAATTTAACACCCGAAACGCAAGTTAAAGCTTATAAAAAGCAAAAACGCAAAACAAACCATACCAATAAAAAGAAAATCCCCCTACAATTAAGGAATGCAGATAATGATACTGGTGGATCCATATTAGAATTACATACATCAAATTTCAGCAGGAATGTTTACTGAAAGCATTTAAAAAGTCAAAATTGGAAACTATCTCTAAGTCCACCATGCATTTAATGATCTTTTTCCTAGCATCAATTTTATATTTCTTTGGGGCCCTTAAGAGCTCATTCACCAATATTTTTCTTAAAAGATAAATAAAATTCTTTCTTTTCACCTAATTTTTCAGATAAAAAATATTTCTCTCTAAATACTCTTTAATTTTTCGTCTCTCATGATCTGATCGTAAAGACATTCTATGAAAAACAAATTTGGACCTCCTTACAGAGAATAAATTAAAAGTGGGAGAAAATCCCCCTCAAAAATTTTCACGTACCTGAGATTTCACCACTTCCTGCCTCAAACCTATCCACAATGAGTTTTCTTGACCAGGTAGATATTCAATTTCAAAATAAAATTCTGGAAGATCCGTGTAACGTTCTAGCCACGAGAGTCAACGATTCTTCATGCGAAACAAAAATTTCAGTGGTGATGTCCATCCCGGAATAATAAATGGGATACCTAAAAGGAAAGGTTTAAATGTTCTTAGAGCCCATCTGTTGGCGGCAAATTCTTTTTCAATGGTGCAATAATTTTCTGGGGCATTGGTGAACGCCATACTAGCTAGGGCAATGGTTTTAGGAATATACTTTCCTTATTTATCGAGTTAATATTGTATTATTTCCGCTCCATCACCTTCCAAAGAAGCATCTGATGAGACTATCATTTTTTGTTGACTACTATAATCTAGAAAAAAAACATTTTTTATTTACCATACTAGAAACGAAGAAGATATTGTTATTTGTTCGTTCACACAACAATTCATCGTCTTCCCGAATTCTATATTATCGTTAATCACTCTATGGCGAACAGTATTTTTCTTACTACCCTTAGGTATTACTTCTTCTAAGGAAGTGCTAACCAGACCCTTTTCTCTCCTACACCTCGCATTGTCAAAGTATATTTCATAATAAGTACCAGCATCACCATTGTGAATGAGTTTACTGTGATAAATATGAAAAACAATTTTATGATTTACCAAAAAAAATATTTCTCTTTATAAAAACCCTATTAGATTTACATTTTAAAATTTATTTTAAATTTTTTTTAATAGCAGTCTAACATCAAAACTAATAAAACAGCATAAAATAATTTTGTAACCACAATTAAACTTATGATAAAAAGTTTCATAATAATTTCCATCTTGATATACAAGTCTTCGAACATGGCTAATAATAATTTCAATTGGTGTTTTCCGACATTACCAATATTATTTTCAAGTACCCTCAACCGGTCTGCCGAGTACCACTAGGGGTACGCGTAACCCAGGTTGGGAAACGATGTTCTAAGGCACACCTAACCTGATGCATAACTCTCTTACACCTCGCATTGTCAAAGTATATTTCATAATAAGTACCAGCATCACCATGGTGAATGAGTTTACTGTGATAAATAAAAAAAAACAATTTTATGATTTACAAAAAAATCTTTCTACTAGAAAAAAAGATCGTATTTAGGAGAAGTTGGCAAAATTTAAAACCATCACAAAACTTGATATTTGCTGTGCTAAACTGTAGATATACAGTTTCATCTTGTTCGGTATTATTAAACATTTTTTTCCAAGTCTAGTTGATATGTAGTTATTTCTGGATCCGGAATCTAAAACCGCAAAACATTCAAAAAATTGCACGTGAACCGGGAATATTTTTAACTTACAAGATTTGAGTATCTCCAGTGAAGAGCTGTGATCACATACAAAACTTTGTATTTCTCTTTCATTTTCTACTTCGGGAAAATTTGTGGGTTTTTCTTCCAGTTTTTCTTGATGAGTCTTTAATTCAAAAGGTATCGGATATATGAAAGAGGGTTCGGGTTCTTTGGTAAGGCTTTCTTTATCATTTACTTCATTGGTGAGGAATTCTTTATCATCTACTTCATTAGTGAGGATTTCTTTATCATTTACGTCATCCTTTAAAATATCGAAAAGATTCTGAGTACCCAAAATAACCTCACAATCTATCTAGGGTGCTTTTAGTTTTCCGACTTCCTAAATGTCATTTCTGATTCTTGTTTTTTCTTCTGGGGCCTCAATTTTGGGTTCACGAACCAGCATTTCTTTGCCGTGTGACCAATTTTATTACAGTATTGACAAATTATTTTCTCACTTTTTCTGAATTACTACTTTTCTTTGCCTGCTTTTCGGTAGTAGTTTCTTTATTGTTAGAACAGTCTTAGAGAAAATGGGTTTCCGAACCACATTTGAAACAACGCCTATTCTTCTTGTAACAACTCTCTTCTGTATGACCTCTCTTCTCACAACATTTACATGGATCATTGTTCTTCTGATTTTTCTGACGAAAAGTTATGCTAGGTCTTATAATCTTCTGAGTGGGCTTTACTTTTTCATCTTTAACATAAATATACGGTTGTTCATTTTCAGTACCTGAAATTTCATTCCTAGTTTATAGTGAAAATATATAATTTTGTAAATCACTGAAAATCATTTTTATATTAAATAGCTATTCATTTCTAAATTTTTCCCCGTTACTAAT
>JABUQX010047561.1:0-5000 GCA_015478945.1 Trachelipus rathkii | reverse complement strand
AAAAAAGTTTTGAATCATGAGCCTTTTGAAAATTTGAAATATATGAGTAATACCACTATGGTAATACTTCATCTACTATTTTAAATTGATCAGCTGAAATCTGATTTTAGGATGTAAACTGTGTTATCGTGACGCCTCACCGAATCTACTTCATTTTCGTGGCTCAATAAGAGGGCTGTTCAACATATGGTTGCTAGAGATTGGGGGGAACATTCTACAATCTATGATTTATAATTAGTAGTGATAATATCGATAGTGTTTTTACTATGTGATTAGTGTTAATATTATTAGTATTTGTGTTAGTATTGTTGATCAGTGTTATAAAATTTATTGTTAATATATATATATAATATTATATATATATATTTATATATATATATATATATATATATATATCATATATATATATATATAGCTATATATATATATATATATTATATAATATATTGGTTTATTTTACTATTTATTTAGATAAAAGAGCCCGGTAGCTCAGTGGTAGAGCACTCGGCAAACAAAACAAGGGTCTCAGGTTCGCCTCTGATCGGGTGGGAGAATGTGAGCTATTTTCTCCTTGGGTTTGTCTTCGTCCTGTTTGGACGCTAATTGAGTACACCCCCCTCCTTGATTAGGGCTTTGCCCTTTAGCGGTGGCGTTTATCTCTGTTATAAAAAATATGTTATCAAACTAAAAATTTATGTTAATAAAGAATATGAAGAAAACACCTTTTATCATCCTATAATTTATTCATATGTACTGGGGAGATTGAATTACTTGTGTGTTAACAATTAAGAAGATCAACTCGCAGTAAATATATTCTGGTGAACCCCTCGTGACTCCCCCCAAATTCTTCTGATAACATGCAAATTAAAAATATTAAGAGCGCTGATAATTAAAATGTAAAAAATACTTAGCCAAGGTGAAATATTTTTTATTGTATGATTAAAAATCAAGTCTTGAGAAGGTACAGCTCAAGCTAGCAGTGTAAGTGAAAAACGTGAAGAAATTGTTTATAAAATGTTGTTATCCATTGAAAACAAAGAGCCTTTCAAAAATAATATCACTGCGCATAAAAAAACAAAGCTGAAGAAAAAGCATATAACTTGGGTTTTTATGAGAGTTTCCACGAAGAATTCCCCCTACTTATTAAGGGTGGAAAGGGAAAAATTTACATCAAATAGCACCTCAAAGGCAGCAGGCCGATTTTCCCCTTCATCTCAAAAATCTAGTAAATCCCCCTTAAGTGGGATAAAAAAATTCCAACTCAGAGGGACGAAAAAAGTCTGGTGCTGCGCTCGTAAGATACCCAACAGTTACCAAAAATTATCATTCCCCCAGTTCCCCCCAAGCTCATGGCTACTCCATCAAGCAAGGTTTGCTTTAATAGTTTTATTAAAATTAGTGTTTTCTTCAGATTGTAACTATCTTTAAGTAAGAATGATTAATACACTGGAACTCCGGGACATAATAATATTATAAATGATAATAATTGGGTTGATTTACTTGGACGAAATAGTTTAATAACATGCCCGTAAAGGAAAATACATTTTCCCAAAAATTTCAAGTCAAAGGGAACTTATTCACGACGCTGAGAGTTGACGTATAAAAACATCTGATTCTTACTCCCCCCCCCCCAAAAAAAAAAAAAAAAAAAAGTGGAGGAGCAGGAGGTTAAAATTTTTAATATAAGAAACGGAAGTCTTTGTGTAAAATGGCTTCTTTAAAGTTGACAATTGCGAGATGGATTATTTTTTGCAAAATGGCAACTGGAAAGTTGAAGTGAATTAGGTAATAAAAATTCCTTCGAAGGAAAGAAATGTATATTAGATATTAAGGGGATGAAAATTGCCCATTTGAATTTACCCATTTGAATTACCCATTTTCCTTCTGAAATTCTTGGATTTTGATGTGTTTATTTGTTAATTTTTAATAATTAGTTCATGAAAGTTCCTCTGACTGAGAAGTCTTCATTTTTTCCATATTATATATTTAAATACTTTCTTTGTATATAATTTTTTATTTTAATGTTTCTGATAGGAAAATAAGGCCATATTGTTATAATATTTAAAATTCTAAGAATACTTCTCTCGAGCGAAAATAAAAGCACCAAGATTATCGTACATAGCGAAAAGGAAAAAAATTCCTTTGATTTACAATGTAAAGTGGGAGGAACTAATACTACCATTAATAAACAAATTGTCTGAACGTCATAAGAATCAGCAAGCAACTAATAAAGAAAAAAAATTGAAGATTATCTAGATGATCTGAGGAATAAATTCTACGGAGCAATCTAACCAACTTTAAAAAATTGTTAAAATAAATTTGGTTTTAAAAAAAAAAAAAAAAACTTTAAATTTAAGGAAAAAACAAGAAAATATTACTTTCTTCTATGTAATAAATGAATAATTAAAACTTTTGTAAGAAGGCTGGCTGTTTTTCCTTGCTCTGAAATTACCAAATGTACTGATTACAGTACTATATAAAATAATGGCTTTAAAATCTAATTATGCATTGTAAAGCTGGAACTCATTTTGTGAGGCAAAAGCTGTTATAAGAAAGCTTGTACTCAATTAGCCTCTAAAAGGTTGGGTTATATTATGTAAACTAAAGTTTCCCACGGATTAAGAAACTGTTCATGATTTTTTATTTTTCTTTATTATTTGAAAAAATTAAACATTACAACCAATCAGAATGTAGTTTCTTAACCGCAAAGCTCTCGGCAGAAGTTCTGAACCGGAGTCTTAAAACTCCACCCTATTAACTGAGAAGGCTGGGCACTCTTGAACCATGTCTTTCGAGCAATTTATATAAAATTAAATATAATATAAAATAATTGTCATTTCATATTAGATGACTTAAACCAAGTTGGGAAGAATTTGATTTCGGTCATACCTTCCTGTATACACTCGCATATATATATATCTATATATGTAAATATATATAAATAAAGCCACATTAAGTGATCTTTGTAAATTCTTATTAAAAGAAATAAATG
This sequence comes from Trachelipus rathkii, assembly GCA_015478945.1. Taxonomy (NCBI): domain Eukaryota; kingdom Metazoa; phylum Arthropoda; class Malacostraca; order Isopoda; family Trachelipodidae; genus Trachelipus; species Trachelipus rathkii. Next base: position 2,008 of record JABUQX010047561.1, on the reverse strand, counting down.
ATCCGGAATATATAAAGAAACTAACAACTAAAAGAGTAGTTGATTAAAATCCAGTAGGGTCATGAAGTTGCAATATACCTTCCCGGCCTGAAAACCAGTTCAAAAATCATCTAATTAAGAATCAAATAAGCTAAAAATTATTTGTGATTTGTTATATAAACATTGCCATTGCATTTTATATATATATTATATATATATATATATATATATATATATATAATATATATATATATATATATATATATATATATATATAATAATATATATATATATAAGAGATTATATTTATATATGTGATCAAAAATAAAAAGAGGATGTGAATAAAGGAATTAGAAGAAAACACCTTTTATCATCCTATCATTTATTAATACGTACCGGGGAAATTGAATTACTTGTCAGCATCTAACAGTTAGATCATCTCACCGTTCATATATTATATATATATATAGTATATATATATAAATATATAATATATATATATATATATATATATATATATAATATATATATATATAAATATATAGTATATATATATTATATATTATAATCATATATTATATATACTATATATATAGTAATATATATATATATATATTATATATATACTTATAGATATATATAATATATATATATATATATTATATAGTGACGAGAAGGGAGCGAAAGAAAAAATTCGGAAATAGGCGTAAGCTTGGAATGAGCCATTGATTAACTTGATAGGAGAGACAGTAAGACTGAGTGTATTGCCATGTCCGAAGAATGAAAGAGGAGAGATATCCTGCGAGATTCTATGGCTGAGCAGCGGAAGGAAGAAGAACCTCCTTGGGCGAGACCAAGAAGAAGGTGGAGGGATGGTGTTGCTGCGTCGATGGCGAAGCGAGGAAGACCTCTGCCGAGTGAAAGAAGAAGGACTCTACCGAGACAGATCCGCATGGAGGGGCTTTGCAGTGGACAGGCTGTGCCCTAATCTCACGACTTGTTGAGAAAAAGGTTATATATAATACTATATATATATATATATATATATATATATATATATATATATATATATATATATACATATATATATATATATATATATATATATATATATATTATATAATATATATATATATAGATTTAAAAATATTAATTATAATTATTATTAAATATATATATATAAAGAAGCTTTGTTCTGCTTAGCGTGCCCGTTAAAAAATAAACATTGCAGGTAAAGAATTGAAAGTCTGTTCTGATTTTATTGCGAAAAAAATGCGTGGAAAAAAAAAAATGTCGCTAAACTTTATGTTTGTTTTCGTTGTTGAAATAAATAAATGTTAAATAAACAAGAAGAGGAAGATTTCATTTGTTTTAATTTATGAACGAAATGTTTTGTATAAATTGTTTGCAAATTGTTAATAATTTTGCCTTAAAATATCTCACCATCAATTGTGCCAATTTCAATTGCCGTAATTTTCGTCTATACAATTTCGTTCAAGAGTGCGAAATACATTTGGAAAAAATCGCTGAATTACGTTTTTGAAAAAGAAAAACTGCGAATTGAAATATAAGAGATTAAAGTAGTTCAAATGCCTGTTTTAAAAACATTGAAAATATGAATAATATCAGGAAAAAATCGGTACTCTAAGCTTGAGGACGATTAATACTGATATCCTTTATTATATATATACTATATATATATATATATATATATATATATATTATATATATATATATAATTATATATATATATATATATATATATATATATATATATAGAAAAACTGCAAAGGACCCCACAGTGCTTCTCTTTCAAATGCCCGTCTTTACCTGTTTGAACAGGAGGTTTCAGAGCTTATGTAATATACATAAATTGAGCAGGAGAGATGGCATACTACACCATCAATAAAAATATTCGAGACAAATCAAAATCAACTTAACGCAACAATTACAAGCTACCCCCACGCGCCTCCAACGTGTTAATCCGCCAACACAACACCATATCCTAATAGAACTCTCTCTAAAATCC
>JABUQX010047560.1:52500-55330 GCA_015478945.1 Trachelipus rathkii | reverse complement strand
TTCTATTGTTATACTACAGTTACAAAGAGCAGTTGAGTTGTTATTATTATTATATATATATATATACATATATTATTATTACATATATATATATATTATTAAGTTATATATTATATATATATATACATATAATATATATACATATTGTTATTACATAAGATATAAAGATGAAGAGTTACAAGTTGATATTATTATTATATATATATATATATATATATATATATTATATATATATATATATATTATTATATATATATATATATAGCAACTTATATAAATATATATATATATATATATATATATGAAATAGTAGAATGGGGGCAAAAAATTGTGGACTTTTAAAAGAAGTTTATTTAAAGCGAAAGTTAGATAAATATGTATTAAATGTAGAAATCTTGGTAGCAAGTAATAAAAATTTCATAATTTCACTCCCAAAAATTATAATAATAAAAAAACGAAAAAAAGAAAAAAAAAAAGAAAAAGAATCAAATTCATATTAAATTTCAATAATAATAATAATTAGACACTTTTCAAAGTAGTTTCCCATTAAATATATATTTATTTCCAGTTTCCTAAGGCAGCATTCAATATTATTTCTTGCCCCCACTGGACATGTACTTAATTTTCAGACAATTTTGATGTGGAAAAAAACTGCAGCCTTTTTTTCACCTCTAGAACGTCATTTTCAGGTGTTTTTCTGTGTCTGTAGTTTTGGCATTTTCATTTTTTCAGAACCTAATTTTTTTATATTTTTTCGTATCAACTTCTAGATTTTTTTTCCGAAATGACTTCAAACTGAAATATACATAGATGGGTCTATTACGCGCAAATTGCACATATTAGTTTTTGATTTTTGGAAAATTGTGCTCAGCAAAGTCGCGAATTTCAAAACTCATTTTTTTTTTTTTTTTTTTTTTTTTTTTGTTGCGCACAATTTTCCAAAAATTAAAAAATTAATATTTTTTTTTTTTTCGTAATAGCCCCATCTATGGTATTTCAAGTTTGGAAGCCCTTGCAAGGATATTATAGCTAATACGAAAAAAAAAAATGTCAAAAATTAGGGTTCTGAAAATGAAAACGTCGAAACAATGACTACTGACACAGAAAAACAACTGAAAATGACGTTCTAGAGGTCAAAAAGAAGCTCCGGTTTGCTTTTTTCCCCATCAAAATTGTATGAAAATTAAGAATTTCATGTCCATTTTTAGGTAGGGGCTAAATTGGGGTCCCAAATTTCCCAATATTGGATACACTCATTATTAAAAAACAAAGAGAATGATAAATTGTTGCCCTAAAAAGAGCTCTCTTTTTATGGCAAAAATTTATCTGTTGTCGTACAGTTCATAAGTCTGAAATATATTTTAACTGAAGTTTCAGCCAGGAATAGGGGAGGGCAGAGTAGGGGAGGCTAGAGAGGTAGGGTTGTAGGCTATTGTGCAAGTTTGCAAATATTTCTTTTGCGGAAAGTTTCTTGATATATACATATATTATATTTATTTATGATATTATATCTATATATATATATATTATTATATATATATATATATATATATATATATATATATATATATATATATATATATATATATATATATATATATATATATATATATATATATATATATTTTCAGCAAAGCAAAAAGCTTTGAAATTTTTTTTCAGTGGAGCAAAAAGCTTTGAAATTCCAGGGGGGGGCCATGGCCCCTACTTGCCCCCCCCTCCCGGCGCCCATGCTTACGGTCGTCATGGTACTTCTCAAATAAATTTTTATTAGCTTTAATTTTGAAAAAGATTTCTCAGCAGATGATAATGTTATTGGGAGTGTCAGAAACATTATAAAAGCTGTACACACGTCTGGAATACTACAAGACAACATATTATTTTCAATCAACAAATATTCTGCCACTTGTATTATTTTTGTCATTTTTCTTTTCTTTATTTCACTTGCCACAACATTCCTGAAGCAGACAATTCCCGTAACTAAAGAACTTGTCACGTCGGCTTCATATTTTTTGTAAAACTTGTCAGCAGACTCCATGAGCTCTTTATCTGTTTGTTCTGTAAGGGCTGTAGGGCTCAAAAAGCGAAACATCTGTTTCACCTTCCTCATACTCTGGTACCTCCGATTCACTTGGCCTATTAGTATATCAATGGCTCTGTAAAAAAAAAACTCACACTGAAATTGTGCAAAGGATCAATGAAGTCAACATCTTTAGAAAGCTCATCAAAGAAGCTTGTCACTTTGCTTTTGCGTTTAGTAGGCAATGAAGTCTCAATTTCCTGGGCCACTTCCACTAGCTTGTAAAACTCTCCCCGCAACTGGTTTAGTTTGGTGACACACCTTTCTAAAAGAGTGGAAGCTTCCACCCAAGATAGGTCTGATTTTTGGAGTGCTTTAGAAGTGATGTTAATACTTTCCAAAATTTTGCTTTGAAACACAAGCATTAAAATGAAGTGAAAAGTAGACATTTGTCTTCTTAATGCTGTCGCCTCAACTACTTCAGAGCTCTTTGTTGAAGTTAGGATGATTTTTGATAAACAGTTCAAAATATAAATGAAATTAACTTTAACTGCCAACAAGCAATCGAACCTCGAAGACCATCTAGTTATATATATATATATATATATATATATATATATATAGAGAGAGAGAGAGAGCATTTAGTTTTATATATATATATATATATATATATATATATATATATATATATATATATATAGAGAGAGAGAGAGAGAGAGAGAGAGAGAGAGAGAGAGAGAGAGAGAGAGAGAGAGAGAGAGAGAGAGAGAAGGAGAGAGAGAGAGAGAGAGAGAGAGAGAGAGAGAGAGA
>JABUQX010047560.1:47500-50000 GCA_015478945.1 Trachelipus rathkii | reverse complement strand
TCCTAGTTATCCAAATAATTTATTTATAGTTAAATGTGTTATGAAATAACATTTACGAATAACATTAGTTTCTTCCATAAATAACTTTAATATTCTTATTATTGTTATTTATTTCGGTTGGCATTTTTAGAGTACGTGACTGTAACCATCTTGATTTATTTTGTTAAGGATAAAATTACTTTTAGGAATGCTTTAAGTTTATTATAAATAAATAAGCCACAGGATTTATTAAATTTGATATAATTTGATGTATTTATTTATTTTATTAATTTTAAATATTCTTAGGTAAAGTAATTGCGTATAATATATTTTTTATAAGGTTAACAATATTTTTGTATTTATTTAGTCCTATTTAGTTATAATGGGAGATTAAAGATTATTTAGTTACCCTTTATTTTTGAGTAAGTACAATTAATTTTGATATAAGTTAGTTTATCATTTTTATTTATATTGTATAAACTTAGTTTAGTTGTAGTTCATTATTATTTAAGACTCGAGCGTTGAAACTTCATTTCAGAATATCTTAGGCACCGAAAATCTACTCAGGAAGAACAAGGAGTTGATCTCCTTAGAGTTCTCTCTGCTAGCAACTGTAGTCTGACTACTTTAGAAAGGTCTAACTTTTCAGCTGGCGTCAATCTTAGTTGGTACTGAGTTGGCACCCAAGGAAGATTGGTTCCCTTTGAGACGGTTGGTACCGTCGCCTAGCTTTAATTAGCTATTCCCCGTCATACTTGGTTGGTACCGAGTTGACAACCCAATCTTTGGTTGGTACCGAAGGTTGGTTCCCTTTGAGACGGTTGGTACCGTCGCTTAGTCTAACGACTACTCCCACCTGTCCGGTTGGTACCAGACAGTATAGTAGTTACTAGTTGGTACTGGTACTGCTCCCTTTATCCCGGTAGTTGGTACTGCCCCAAGTTTGTAGTCAAACTTGCCCCTTTTATGTATTGTTTTTTTTATTCCCATTTATGTAAATATTGAACCTATGCACGCTTACTCCGAAGTTGTATTACGCTACCATTTTTGTATTAAATTTATTTATTATTAAAGTTGTCTCTTTTATCCTGCCACCTTTAGTCGTATCTTTAAAGTTTTCAAAATATATATATATATATATATATATATATATATATATATATATATATATATATATATATATATATATATATATATATATATATTATATATATGCGGTTAAGGTTATGTAGAGTATATATATGTTGTTGTTACTATATATATATTGAGTATATATATATATATATGTATATATATATATATATATATAGTATATATATATATATATATATATAGAGCATATATATTGATAATTTTTCTTACGAGAAAATTAACATCTCAATATATTACGAAGTAATAAAGTAAACTATAAACATAAAATAAAATACAAAAGTAAGGTTTTCCTTACAAGAAGATTTAATTTCAAATAAATATCAAAAACTGAAAAAATACACTTTTATTTTTAAATAAAGGATAACTAAATAATTTTAATGTTTACTTACACACATAAAGTTAAAAATAAAAGGCCTTCAAATATTAAAATGTAGATATTTTAAATAATAACTACAACATTACGCTATCAAACGAAAACTTAAAACATCCTAAAAACACTAAAATAACTATAATAGTATTTTCTTTAAAATATAGCAAATTGTAGAATCTTTATAATGGAATCAGCGGAAGAATATTAATTTATCAAAAAGCATTAATATAAATTCAGATAAGTAAAAAAAAAATACCTATGAATACAAAAAGCTAATAGATAATAATTTTCGAAAGGTTTTGGAACTCATATGAGTAACGACTTTAATCGTATTCTAAATCAATAAAATTTTGTTCAAATGAGTAACACGGTCATTAAAAATAGGGATGTACAAAAAATATCGATGTATCGAAATATTGATATTGTTGGCTCGATATATCAATATTTTTGGGCGATATTTTCTTAGGCGATATATCGATATTTCGATATTTTCAATATTCGAAAACCGAATATGTCTTTTTTCAAAAAAATTATTTCGTTTTTTTCGCTCCGTCCTCACATGTCGTGTATAAAATAAACCGAAAAAATTGGGGTTTTAATTTTTCGTCTTTTCGGGAACCAAAAATAGGGAGAGGGGGGAACGACATGGCACATACCACATAGTCAAATTGTCTTCTGAGTATTCAATAACAACTATTAAGTTATTCAGTGATCAAGTGGATATTGCGACCCAATAAAATTTTGGAATGATAGTAAAAATGCTTTCCTTGCTATGTTAGCAATGTTAGCAATGTTAGCAATGAAATATCTTACTGTAAATGCGACGTCAGTCTCGTCAGAACGAACAGTATCATTATTTAAACACTGTTTGCTCAAATGAAAGGAATAGATTGACTTCCGAGCATATCAATCAGTTAGTCTTTTTAGGTGCATTTGATGATAAGTATTTGGGCTTTTGTAGTAAATATATATATTTCATATATATATATAACTATTATA
>JABUQX010047560.1:35000-40000 GCA_015478945.1 Trachelipus rathkii | reverse complement strand
TAACGCTTTTTAAAAATTAAAAATTGTTAAAAAATGTTGGAAAAAAAATTAGTTTTTTGAGAATACGAAGAAAGCTGCCCAGTAGTTCCGGAGGGAGAGCCGCCCAAAGGTTGCCCAAATGTTTGAATTTTTCTTTATACTAAAGATATACCCGACGGGTAAAAATTAAAGATGGACAGAGTTGGAGCTTCTCGGCCTACCGGGGGACGACGTCGGCTCGAACCCCCTAAAAAGGATATAAAAAGAAAAAAATAACAATTTCTCCAAAGCGTTAAAAACAAAATGGAATTTAACAACTTTTGCTTCTTCGTGAACTGAATGCAGATTCAAGGATCAATCACCAGCCGTACACCTGCCAGGTCTTAAGATATTACTAATATTTAAGGTGTCATTAATAAATTAGAATAAAATAATTTTTTTTAAAAGTTTTGTCGATGAAATTACTTGCTGAAATCAAATATGTTATTTATTTTCCTGTAGATGTTATAGTTTTCCAGTTACATGCCTGGCCTTTTCGGGATGCTGGCTAATATATATATATATATATATATATATATATATATAATATATTATATATATATATATATATAATATATATATATATATATATATATATATATATATATATATATACCGTACTCGGGGAAAATGCGTATACTCAATTAAAAATAAACAAGTAATTAAATTTTATTTAAATAAATTATTTCTCTTTTTATGATCATAAGTCTGTTTATAGATGTAATTCACAGGATAAACTGCAAGTAACTTTTAAACCTTTAAAAAACACAACAAATAGAATTTAAGAAATTACTCAAATCTCTCTCTCTCTCTCTCTCTCTCTCTCTGTCACCATATATATATATATATATATATATATATAGTATACATATTATATATATATATATATATATATATATATATATATATATATATATATTATATATATATAGTATATACTAATATATATATATATATATAATATATACTATAGTATATATATATATATATATATATTATATATATATATATGTATATATATATATACTATATATATATAATATATAATAATTATAATATAGATAGTATATAATATATATATATATATCATATATATATATTATATGCCCTTTTAAAAAGGAGGGGGCAAAAAAAAAAATAAAAAAAATAAATAATAATAAAAAAAATTACAAAGAAAAGCAAATTAAAATAAATGGAAAGTAAACCCACCCTGTCCCTTGCCTAACGCAATTCCCTCAGGTGGGCGCAGACTCGGGACTTAAATAGGAAAAGATTGAATGTGTGGGGAAAATAAAAGAAGGCAAGGAGTCCACAAACAGATGTGGCTTGGAAAGGAAGGGAGTACCAACAACGACCGTGATCCTGTGAATCTCCCAAATATTACACAATTTCCGATGAGAGAACAAAGACACCTTCTTGTGTTACGAGGGCGACGCTGGGTGGAGGAATGCGAGAGGTAATTCTTTCGTCTAGCACCTGCCGTAAGAAATACCTATAGAAAAGAGATAGGGCATCAACGTCACGACGCAGAGAAAGAGGGTCAAGGGAGTCAGAAAGTAATAGGACAGTTTATAAGCCTCTTTTCCTAAGCTTCAACTCTATCCAAAGGAGGGTGGAACCGGATCCACCCCAAATGTGGGAAACAGTATTCCATACAGGGTGAATAAGACCTTTATATAACTGGAGTATCTGAGCAGAAGAAAAAAATTCACGCAGTCTGAACAGAATTCCAGCTTTTTTGAAGCCATTTTAGCAACCGATGTTATGGTTGAGTCTCCAAGACAATTCACTATTTAGTTTTGTCCTTGAATGTTTATTGTTGTTATACGGGTAAGACATTAGAGCCGTCAAATGGGATAGTAAAGTTGGGAGGTATTTAGAGAGAGAGATATGAAGAAGTGAGTTTTCAAAGAGTTTAACTTCACAAGATTAACTGTTACCCCACTGAGAAAATTCCCGACCAAAATCTGGCAAGAAATTGATCAGAAAGCTGATAGCGAGAGGCAACTTCCTAGGTACCAAACGAGGAGCACAATTTAAAAGGACGTGAAGATGGAGAGTTATGAGTCATCGGCAAAGAATGAACAAGGGTAGAAGTGCAAGCTAAGAGAGATCGTTGTAAAAAGTAGGAATAAAGTTGAGATAAGACAGAAACCCTGAGGAACACCACAATTTAATAAAGAAAGACGAAGATGTTGCTCCATCAACAAGAGCTGAATTGGAACGATCTGAAAGAAAACTAGACAAGAGTTAGCAAAAGCGAAGGAGAAAATCCAAAGGAAGGTAGCTTAGAGAGTAGCGACGCATGCCATACCCTGTCAAAAGCTTTAGATATGTCAAGCGCTACCACACAAGACTCACCATGATCCTTAAGGGCAGAAGACCATTAGATTAGTTAGATAAAGAAAGGATATACCAGTTGATCTCGAAACGTTTCGAAAGCCATACTGCTATCTGAAAGAAGGGAATTTGAGATTCTTATTAAGATCGAGGAAATGAGAGTTAAGGAGGAGTTTCAAAGATTTTTAGATTAGAATTACAAGGTTAAGGCCAAGTAGGTTTATAAGTTAGAAGGGTCAGGAGGCGGCTACCTTTTTTATTGATTTGGCTGAATAAAGATTGCGCTTCCAGCCTTTGAGGAAAAGTATTAGTATTAGGGCATAGGGAGTAGAGTCAACGAGCAACAGGGGCGCCAGCTCAGAAGCACACTCCCCTCAAAACACGAGGAGGATGACATCTGGGCACTGCCTTCCGGAATGTTCTTAGATCTTAGTATCTCATGTACTCGATCATGAGTAATGAAAGGTAGAGACATTGGACATCTGAGAGGGGATGGAGCAGGAGGAGGGGAGCCGGAATCGTCCAGGGTGGAATTAGATGAAAAAGAAGACCAAAGAGATTAGCCTTTTCAGAAGGAGTGTTAGCAACAGAACCGTCAGAACGGATAAGAGGGGAAAGGCAGATTTACAAAAGTTATTAGAGATGTTTTTGGCAAGAGGCCAGAAATTTTTATCAGAAGGAGAATCAAGAAGGGCAGCACACTTCCTTTTAGTGTAGGAACGCTTGGCCAGTCGAATAATATCCTGCATTGATTCCGGGCAGAAAGAAAATTAGTTAAGAGTAATAGTGAGAACGAGAGCCTTCCAAGCCCTTATACGTAAAGTCCACGCTCCTGGATGGCACGAGAACAAGAGCCATCGAACCATGGGTTATGGAGAGAAAATGATTTAGTGGAAGATGGAATGAACCTGTTCATCCCATCCGTGATCACGGCCCCTACCTTTTCAACAGAAGCAGAGGCGTTCTCCGGAACAAAACATGATTCATTCCAGCGATATTTTGCAAAAAAGCGACGCAATGCATCCCAATTAGCCCGATTAAAGTGCCAGAAAGTTCGCTTAGGGCAGGGCGGAGCTGCTGGAAATGAAGTTTATACTTTAGAACTACAAGATTGTGGTCGGAATTACTGGTAGGAGGGAAAATGGTGTAGTTTGTAGCGAAAAGGAAGAAGTGGTGAAGCATAAATCAAGAGTGTTTAAGAATTGGTTAGGACGATCTTGGGATATACTATATATATAATAGTATTATATATATATAATATATATAATATATATAGTATATATATATTAGCTATCTATATTATACAGGTATTAATAATAATATATATATAGTATATTATATATATATTATAAATAATATATATTTATATATATATATATATATATAATATATATATATATATATATATATAATATATATATATATATATTAATATATATATATATATATATATAATATATAATATAATATATATATAATATATATTATAATATTTCATATGTATATATTATTATATATATATATATTATATATAGATATATATATATATAATATATATTATATATATATATATATATATATATATATAATACATGGAATTACAGATAATATATATATATATAATATATATATATATATATATATATATATATATTATATATATTATATATAATATATATATATATAATAGTTATATATATTTATATATATATTAAATATATATATATATATATAATATATATATATAAATCAGAGGTGGGCACTTCCGCAGCGCAAATGAAAGCGCAAAAGCGCAAAGCGCAATTTGCGCTTTAGGTAAAAAATGTGCTTTTTTGCGTTTGCGCGAAATTTCTAAAAATGTGCGCTTTTGCATTTGCGCTCAACAACTTTTTTAAGAGCGCAAAAGCGCAAATTTGCGCTCTATCTAAATAATTTGCGTTTGCGGCTCATATCTAAATATTTGCGCTTATAATATTAAATTATATATGCTGATATACTATATATATATATATATATATATTATTATATAATAAATATTAATATTATATTTTATATATATAATATATATATATATATATATCATATAAGATAAATAATATAATTATATATAATATATATATATATATATATAATATATGGCTATTTATAAGGCTGTTTGAACTCCAGGGAGCGAAAAATAACAGTTTAATTAGATGTCATCGTTATTTTATAATTTTGGGTAATTCATTAAATTTTGAGTAACCGTAACGCTTACTAAACCTAACCTAACCTGACCTTACCTAACCTAACCTAAAAACCTAACCTAACCTAACGTAAATTAACCTAACCTAATATTTAACGGAGTCAACAACTTTATAAATGTCCATATATATATAATATATATAAAGTATATATATAGTAGTATATATACGTATATATATATAATATATATATATATATATTAATAATATATATATATATATATATATATTATATATATTATATATAATATTATTTCAAATATATTATTGTTAGTATATTATTATTTATTATATTATATATTATTAGTATTCTTTATACTTATAATAATATGATTAATATGTTATTATTATTATTATTATTATTATTATTATTATTATTATTATTATTATTATTATTATTAT
>JABUQX010047560.1:22500-30000 GCA_015478945.1 Trachelipus rathkii | reverse complement strand
AAAATGATGAATGTAGTACCAATTCATCATAGTTCAAGATGCTGGTATCTTTGATAGTTTGGCCACTTTGCTAAGGAATTTTGTTAGATAATACTGCTTTAGCTGCTGATGATTTGATTGAAAAGCTGGGATAGGTTGAGTTTTGCTGTGTAACGATGGGGTATGTTGAGAACTTGTTCATAGGTCCAAATGTTAATGTATTCTTCGTAGTTCCAAATGTTAGTATCTATTGTAGGTTTTCAAACATTCTAAGTGTTAGATATGTTGGGCTATGTTTAATTTCTGTTACGTTTTGTTAAATATTACTATGACAATGGGAAATTAACACCACTTTGTTAGAAAAATGATAAGTTTCGTAAGATATTACTGTGTTAACTGACGTAATGTTAGGTTTCCCGAGAATTTTGCTAACATCTACGTTTATTCATAGTTCAAAATGATGTTATATTCGATATGAGTGACACTTTGATGAAGGCAGTGTCAATTCGTAGTTCAAGATTCTGGATCTTGATAGATTGGTCACTTGTAAGGGATTTTGTTAGATAATACATCTTTAACTGTTGCTGATATGTTCTAAAAATGGGGATACATTGAGTTTTGTATGTCCTGTTAGCTACATTTACCTTTGAAAGTTAGTGAGAATTTGATCGTTAGCAAGATGATTATACTTGAGTTATGTTATTTGTTGGTACATTATATTCTGTTCAGATATGATATTTAGCTTTATTGATGTTTTAAACTTTGTTACCTTCGCATGTAATCTTGGCCTGTATTTTGATAATTGAGCGTAAGGTTTAATGATAAATGCTTGTGTTAAATAGTTACCTATGTTAATGAAAAATATTCAATAATATGAGTAGTAGGAGGAAGCCATTTTCGGAGAAAAACTGACCTTTGACCACCTACCTTTGCCTTGGACTTGACCTTTGACCTTGGACCGGCACCTGTGTGGGACCTGACCTGGGAGCTGTACCTTGGGCGGACCGTGTGCCCAAATTACCAGCCCTGACCTTTATGTGGTGGCCTGACCTGGACTTTGACCCGTTCGACCAACCCCCTGGAGCGCCCCATGCCCATGGGGACGCCCCACTCCCCTCCACGGGTACGGAAACCACTCTCGAATGGGTGTCGTGCATACACCCGCAACAAGCGGTGTGAAACCCCATAGTAGCGGCCTGAAGACACCCCCCTTCCTACACTCAGTCGCCGTGCGCGCCTCAACCCGAGCTGTTCCGGGCAAACCGTTAAGGAGGTGCATTTCCTTATTGCCGACATCCCCATTTATACGTCACCTGGTGCCACCTCGGCGAATGACACGGTGTGGTGTGTCGTCCACATCGCGCTGCCCCGTGCAGCCTACCTGTTCCTTCGCGGATCTAATTGATCCCCTCCGAGTTGGGACCCGCCTCCGCCCGATAGACTACGGGTCCTCATGTGCCCCTCACTCTCTGTTCCTCCAGTATGGTGAGCCGCTCTGTCGATGCTAGGGGGTATTGCTCCCACCCCTCACACGGAATTACAGTGCTAAACCAGTGGTGTACCCTGGGCTCTCACTCGCTCTTCCCACGCTGAAACCCCGAGTGTCGCTCGCAGGAGCTCAACTAGTGTACTCCTCCCTCACGCAAATTCGTCCTATTTGCCGCATCCACTTGGCGCCAGTCCATCGCCTGTCTGTGCTCAAAAGGGGGCGCCCACAAACACCGTGCAGTCCTACAAACCACCCACCCTTGCATGCGTTCGGCCAAGGGAGGAGTACGTTTCAAGACTTTCTTGTGCCCCTTACGACCTGGATGTGTAATTGTCGAACCCCCAACCACCCTGTGTGGTTCACACCGAGCCATGGAGCGAACGCAGACGCGGGCGTTACTTCACTCCTGACGCAAAATTTTTTGTCAATGAATGCGAATGTGATGCGTTATCCTCTTGGATTAGACTGTTGGCGTGTGGCTATGGAATCCCCCCATAGTCTCCCCCATAACTCTCCCCTCTCGCGTAGAAACTCACGTGTCAAAAAACTCTCATTCCGTGCTTCTCTCACTCAGCGTCTATGTTTCTTATGTCCTCGTTGCGATCCTCCAGGAATCGCGTCGCGGTCCGTCCCACCCGAGCCATTACCCAAATAGCACCGGAGTGCGCTCTAAATAGTAATATACACACAATCTAATGTTACTTCGTGCCGTCCACACTTAAGCGTACTATCTGTACGCCCGCTGTTACGTGCGTAAATCCCGACCTTTGTGACCCTTCCGACTCCCACTCTCACTGCGCCTCTTTTCATCTTCCCCCATCCTCCTCAATATGACTACCAACCGTTTACTAGCTGAATCGTGTGGACATCTACTCTCTGCTATTTACAGCCACTGTCTTGTCTCAGATCGATTCTGTCTCTCACACAAGTCACCCGTATGCGAGCCCAAATATACGTACAGTGCTTCGTAAGCCGCTCACTATCGTCTCCCACTACATCGTGTAGTCAGGTCACGTCAGCGGACACGAGACGAATTCAGATCCAGTTCACTTTCGCGCGTGTGCGTATACGTCCTTCCCGATTCCACTACTAGTGTGCGCAGCGCCCCCATCCGCGCTCCTCAAAGTCCAGTGTCACTCCCTAAGTCGAGAACACCTACTCAATAAACAAATAGTTATATGCTCGACACCTAAGACGTGTAGCGTGGCGACATTACACACGCCCTGCAGCTGTCAAAATACCTCTGCACCACCACAAAGCGAGTCTCACGTCTCCCCTCCTAACACTCTTCACACACATTTCTTATCTATAAAAAGCCGCTAATACCTTTAAGTTGCCAAGTTCAGCGTGACACAATCGTGTGAGCGCGCCCCACTGCGCGAGTTTCACTCTAGTACACACACGCTCTCGAACCCCACTCTTTCACACCCCTCCGTTCACTGATGCTCTCCAATTATTATGCTTTCGGATCTAATGCGACACAATTAAAGTAACTACCGTAGAGGAATTCGAGGGCGTATGTACACTTATCCCTTATCCTATCTCGGATAACTGTGTTTCTCCACCAACGACGATGCAGTTTTGATGTAAAACACTTGGATACACAACATCACCCTTACATTTATCCACGTCACCCCACTAACAGCCTAGCATCATCATGTCTCTTACACGCCATTACTACCCCTCCTTTTAAACCCTCACCTCAACACTCCGCCATCTCAGGATCCACACCGATATTCTATCCAGATTATACCTGTGTCCCCTTTGACACACACACTTATAAAATACAGAGCTATACCTCTCAGTATATGTAGTCCCACTGTCTCTCCATTACTATCCCCTAAATCTCCTCACTAAATCTCGTAAGCACCTATGAACTAGCCTCTCCCCCAATCCTTGTATATGCTTATCCATCGACCACCATCTCTCGATGTCTCCACAGCATTAAGATCTTATTCAGCATTATAGATCATGACCCTCAACTATCACGAACCGAGTTTCCTCTCCTTGTACACCTCGACCATCTTATATGCGCGATCACTGTTCTGTACTAAGTCTCAATATCATCCATATATCCGAACCTACCATTCTTCTGCTATGATTCGACATTCAGCGGTTGAATTGGCTTCTCCTCTCTCTCTTTATCTCCCCATCTTAATTTACATATAACAGAGGCACTATCTCATATAGTTACTCCCGTCTTTCATAATTTGTAAACATACCAATGGAGCGGCTCACAGTTGTGCGCCCTACCGCGCAAATGACTAAACCATAGTATACCCCGCACCTCGCAGGTGCCGATCCCTCGTCAGTTCCTACGCCTCACGTCCGCGTGCAGCCTACTACTAATGAGCTTACTATAATATTTACGCGTAACATGAGCTCCGTCACCTAGCGTTGCAGGCTCAGCATGAGTGATACGCTCAATAATTTTTTACTGCGTACCCAGCCCTACGTAGTTGCTAGTACCTACGTCTCAAGGCTACTAATAGATTTCTCCTAGCTCATGTGATGAATAATGAAAATATTTATATTACTTAAGTAATGAATATTATTTATTTTCAAACTTAATAAACATATTCAAATATAGAATCTTTTACCATAAATATACTATCGAATAAGTATTTATTTTGAAATTACTCTGAAACATTATTTATTATTAAATAAAACATTTTTCTGACGAAACCTATATAAAAATCAGTAACTTTCAATTGAACTATTAATACCTAGATAATTTAAATCAATTATATTTATAATAACATATTAATTTATTATACTAATACTTTTTACTTAATACTTTATTAATTTTATAATTTATTTAAAAATTAGTAGCAGAGCGTAGTAACAAAGTAATACTTTTCTGATATATATATATCATTTTATTTTACCTACAATTGCTACGAAATTGTATTAAAATACATATAACATTTATCAATACCATTAAAGCGTAAATGCAGTAAAACGAAATAGATAAGTGTGTATATTAACTATACAAATAAATTAGTTATGCCTGTATATATATATGATTTTACTGCTTTACTGCTTAACTTTCATGCTTTACTGACATTAACTCATAGTTTTTACTGACTTTAACTTACTGCTTTACTGCTATTTATTATTTTGTTTTTACTGCTTTAACTCTTATGCTTTACTGCTTTAACTCTCTGCTTACTGTTTTAAACTCTCTGCTTACTGCTTAACTCAGATAGTATATATTAATAATCATTATAGTTATTTTTTTAGTTTTTTAACAATTTTAATACTTTATTTATATATATTATTTCTATTTTATTATATTTTTTTTAAATACTTTTTTATTTTAATTTGTTATTGAAATAATAAATAAAAATTTCAAAGTGTCAGAAAAATTCAAAAATTATTATTTTAATAAAATTCCAACAAAATATTTATTAAAAATACTAATTATATATGAAAAAGTTTAAAAGCAGTTATAGAATGAGTAAAACAATAGAGGTTTTACCAACACCTAGGGTTATATGCCTTGTTTTACTGCTTATTTAGTACTGCAAACTTTATATGCTTACTCCCTTACTCCTCTTATTTAACTTCTTCATAACTTTTCCGCTTTACTGAAATAATTTTCATGCTATAACTCTATGCTTAACTTTCTTACTTTACTTTTTAACTCATGATGTTTACTTACTTATAGTCTTACAGATATTAATATATAACATTTAATGTTTTTTATTTGTATTATTAATACTTTTTATTTATTAATTATTATTATTATTATTTATCTTATAATTTTCATTACAATTTTAT
Organism: Trachelipus rathkii; assembly: GCA_015478945.1. Lineage (NCBI taxonomy): Eukaryota > Metazoa > Arthropoda > Malacostraca > Isopoda > Trachelipodidae > Trachelipus > Trachelipus rathkii. Next base: position 24,749 of record JABUQX010047560.1, on the reverse strand, counting down.
ATCATATTTATTATTTTATTTTTTTTACAGTGAGCTGCTAGCAGCTAAACGTTTATACTTTATTGTCTTAATACTTTTATTAATTATTAGTATTTTACAAATCTATTATTATATTTATTTATTTATATGAGCTTGCTTCATTTAATGGCAATTAATATTTATTACTTAAAGGTTGCTGAAGATGACCTATTAAAAGATATGAGAACAAACATAAACATGACACACGCACAGCTGCAGACACTCATCAGTCAATCACTTATGACATGATTATAACACACTCATATTTCACTAGACACTATATTACAACTATTCAACTTAGACACTTTATAGCCACACATTATCACTTATGACTCAACGACATTTATCCCAGAGAACTTACATGTAACCTAACTACTAACTTCACACACAGATACCGACACAGAAGATTACTGACACTTATCACACAGTAATTTTATTATCGTGACATCTCACACACACAGCCACAATTTACTGAACACTTCCACAGAGGGAGTGACTAACGCACTAAAATTAATGACGAATCATCACGAACTACTAAAGAAAATGGCGTTGGTGCACCTCAAAATATTGAACCGCACTAACTATCCAAGAAGTTTATATACACGCACATCAAATACGTACACGCTACATACAACATAATTTAAGTATCGTAACACGTCACGCAGATTATAACTTGAACACGTCAACACACAATTGACCCGGTACACACTACTCGCACATCTCAAGTCATACACATTATAACGTGATAATTTTTAATTTTTAATAACATTTTTGATAGTTAATAAATACATACACAGATATAGAGGATTCACTTCGGCTCATGAAACGTGAATAAAACAGAAATAAACCACGCAAGTGAGGAAGAAAATACTAGCAGAGAAGACAGAGAAAAACAGAATATCTGACTCATTCAAGAATAGAAAGTTAAATATATTATTTAACAATTTGATTGTTGTATTCTAGTAATTTTCTATTATTATCTTTACTATTTAGTCTCTATCTTAACAAGTTACTAAGATGGTAAGATATCTTTACTCTAATCATTATTAATATTTACGCAACATCTTAAAAGTTTCAGGTAAGACTCAGTCAAAGGTAATGCCCTTAGCACCACTACTAATAACACACTCAAAAGCTAAGTCACGTTTTATATTCTATTAGACATATATCTGCACTAACATTCATCTTTACCACATGTAATATGTATAAAAAAATGACAAAATATGTTCATATCTTAAACAGAAACTTATAATTATAACATATCATATAATAATTTTTGAAACTTTTCTCCAAAAGAAAAATTTACTTTCGTTATGTTAATAATCGCCCAAATCATTATACTAAAAATATCTTGCAAAGATCTTTTTAAAGTCAATTTTTTCGAGTATTTTTTATCTTGATGAGTAATAGATTTTCATTTTACACTCAAACTATATTTCAATTCTGGACCACGACATTACTAATTACGACTTTGTTGATTTTATTGAACAGTATGACAGGAGTTGTATACTTTCATAGTTTTTTTTTTATAGTTTGCACAAACTTAATGAAAATATAATATATATCCATTTCTTGTATTTCTATATTCAATATAAGAACAGCATGAAACACATAATACACTTAACTTAATTGGTATATCATTAGTTTCTCCACTGACTCGATGTTTTTTCTATTAATTATGTATACTAATATTTGATTTAAGTGAATACATTAAAACACATTATAAGTGATAAAATAGTGAGCGTAACTTACTTAATTACAATTATCTCATAACTTTTGTCATGCAATCCTTGCTTTAAGAGACCTAAAAACTGAATATGATTTATACAAATGAGTTTGATTTTAAGAAACACCTCCTCTTCCAATTATTAAATAATCTCAAATTTCAACTTAATCGGAAGCTGTATAATGCGAAAGTCGAAGTTGGTATCCTAAGGCGATAAATCTAACATTCTACTTCGACCTCACACATGACCGTCATATAGAGATTAAGGAATTCTCTTCCCACTCACAAAAAAGGTAAACATTTCCTTCTTACCTGCTTAAAGGGATCTTACCGTTCCAGCATGTTTCATTTGATAAATAGGTTTATAAAATAAAACTAACATTGATTCTCGATTCTTGTCTTTACTGGAATTACCTTTTGACTCTAGTATAGCTTTAAATCAGCCTTGGGATACAAAAAAGTTTATCCTAAAGTTTATAAGAAAATTGAGGACTAAGTAGTTATT
>JABUQX010047560.1:0-17500 GCA_015478945.1 Trachelipus rathkii | reverse complement strand
AAAATCAATAGAAATTGAAACCACTCAAAAAAAAAAAAAAATTTAAAAAAAAAAAATAAAAAAAAATTAATACATGAGGAAACCATTTCCTCTGCTTCGAATCACACTTCACACACCCCGTTTCATTCTTACCTTGCGTAGCCACTTTCAGAACCCCAACCTTACTATTCGATGGTAGCAGAGCTAATGACGCTCCCAATGCATTTAAAGAGCTTGAGTCCTTCCTTCTTAAATATAAAATAGAGTAAGCAAAAATGCATAGAAAAAACAGTCTTTTTTTGTTTTTTTTGTTTTTTTTGTTTTTTTTTGAAATTCTGAAAAATGTTATACACATTTACACAGAACAATTAATAAATTAAGTAATAGTTTAAAATAATTATTAATTTACTTAACAAAAACTTTAATAGGTTAGATATAATATAGATATATATATATTATAATCAGTTGAGTATAGTTCTAAAGTGAATTACTTATCTAGTATATCACTATACTTCAGTATATACTATTTTTCAACCCTCGAGTATATATATTATATATATATATACTATATATATATATATATATATATTTATATATAAAATATATAAATACAAGGGTAATAATTCCATATAGATATAATGAGGAGACCTTTGAGACACAACGTATGTCCGACAGTGAAAAGGCTGATTTTGAACGTGATTTATATATAATGTATATTATGAGTAATCTAAATCAACTATTTAACATAATAAGGTATTACTATTATCTATGATAGGAATGATTACAACATATATTACTGCTTCAATAGATGTTATAATATTCTTTTACGTCAATCCTCGTAGAAAATTCAGGGAATCTTCTTAAGAATGACATAAATAAGTCAGACTGATCTATTTTATATTTTTAATTCTACCATTAGCTTATGAGCATTTATCATTACATGGTAATATAAAATGACACTTATCATTGCACCTAAATACTTCTGGTATATATACCCATTAATAGTGACGTTACTATGTATATATAATGATTTCAAAATATTATACGATGATATAGGTATAGTGAAATGTCTATTATATCGATCATAGTTTAAGCTGTATTATATATAGAGTGTATTATATCTCGATAATATCGAATTAATATTACTATATATATAATGCAAGTAATGAGCAGCGAAGTCGATAAATTAAAAATCAAAAACATGAGTAATCTTATAAAACCTGACGGACGTTGTTAGAATAAATTCCAGTATCATGAGACTACGTGCTCCTATTGACTATACTTATATATGAAATTTTTCTGTATTTCCACATTATATGGCCCAAATACGCACTTTCTTCTAAATGGTGATAACAAATTGTAATAGAAACTGTAATAGCCCACAGCCCGGCCAACTAAAATGTAAGCTACCATGCAGCAAGATTGTCTTGAATTTCCGACGTTGCGATTCACTTCATGGGATCTATGGAGCAAATATGGTCACAAGCATTGCAAGGAAGCATTTAGAAAGTCTCATTCTATGGCTATAAGCAATAACTCTTATATTAGAATCACAACTAAAATATTATCTGTCAAGTATGACTGATAGGCTGTAACTAAGTTAATACCATGAGCAGAAGCTGGTAATTACAAGTTCAACTCATAAGAGGATTAAGTAAATTAAAATAGTTAATAAACGAGAAGAATAGTGTGACTGTATGACCGAATAATTTGAAAAAAGAGTGCTGAGACGCGTCTCCTATCACTGTATTGTTTAATTTTTGATTGTTTAAACACCAACGATAGAAACTCATATAACGTAACTTACGAGAAGTACGTATTAGCAATTAATGTCTATATATCATATTTGGGAAATTTAAATATCGTTAGCAAAATGGTCTCGAAACATAGATGATTGGAATAGGAAGCCTATTGTCACCGGAGTTTCGTCGATATATGCAAAAGCTGCATATTAACTACTCTTATTGAGCTATTCTCACCGGACAGAAGGCATTCAATTGAAGTACCTAGATTTCCACTCATATGTACTATTCCATTGTCCAGAAAAGCAAAAACCCTATTCCACAGACTAAGGGCTACACCACGAAAACTCGTATATATGGATAGGTGATATATATCTTTATACTACCTTTATGATTAAAGTTCTGAGTATCGAATATGAAATGAAATTCCACTTAATTATCACGGTCTCTCGTATATATAGTTTTCGTGTTATACTAGTTACCTCCTAAGACCTATTATATCACACTCCTTTCGTGCCTGCCATCACGATATCATAATGAAAATAATTACGGTACTTAATAATTTTCACTTTATATGTGTGTATATATTATATTTTAAGAACAATGAGCCATATAGCGCATGTGCCTATGAAGTCAAAATGCAGACTTAACTGAGACATTTAAACGTTATGTTAAATAAAGGCGTATAATTACTTAAGTCTACTAAGTATTAGAATTATACTAGTTAAAGAAAGTATGGCTATGAGATTAAAAAGTAATCCCTATATAATTAGAAATATGGAAATTACACTCTATAATTCAAAACGACATATATTCGTATTGTATACGTATATTAAAACATGCTCATTGAAAGTGAGTAAAAAGCTTGAGGTACTTAGGAGTATGTACCGAGATAGTATATATTAAACTCACTGAATAAAGTTACTGTTAGTGAAGAATTCATTCTATAATCACTGCAATGGATTTCTAAAGTAAGGACATTGAAAGGTTAAACATCATTAGATCCAGACTAAATATTAATAAAAGTAATTACTGTATAAATAGCCTGATTTAATATAGCCTAAACTGTAATACCTGTGCTCAAATTTCATTGTGCGGAAACAGCTTCAAACGCTATTCAATATATATGAGGGAGTATATCGTATTGCACGCAGCTTTACCCCAGGTTTTGACTAATGAAGAGAGCTGATCTGAGGTTGAGAAATTGATTCATTGTAGTGGATGATAGAGAGAACATTATAGTTGATAAGTCACACACACAGCCTTCTACTATAAATAAAACAGCAAAAGGCGTAACGAATGTGTGTAGCGATTTAATGCATCCTTTACACACTACCACCTTATGTTTTGAAGTGCCCATTCCGATGAACATGAAGTGAGAACTACCTATTATAAAATAAAACTTCACAGAATTCTAGATAGGTCAGCGCGCAATGGAATCACGTCCAAAGCAACTTTCACTGTGATACCGACAGCTGTGTCTTCACAGCCCGTAAAGGCCAATATATTCCTGTTACGAAAATTTCTTAGGAAACCTGACGATGAAATAGGGACACTGGAGATTATAGCGTGAGTGATTTTTGTGTGTGTCACCTACAAATCCATACGCCATTACGAATAAGATAGTGAACGAATGACTCCAAGTTAATGCTACATCTTAAAAGCAAAAGGATTAACTTGAACAAAGACACGAACACAAGTTAATTTCCAATCATGGCGAAGAGTTTAACTTGCGTACTCAAATGACGTATTAAGGATGTTCAAAAAAACTCAAAGAGTCTTATTGGATGGTCTTAAGACCGAACTGACAATCACTTTCTGACAACTTGAATGAATCCATTCAATGAGGCACTACGTACTCAGTATAAACTATCACTTTCAATAGGATTAACGCAAAAGGTATGAGAGTGTTTGTAGAACATTGATGACAATCGCTCACTTTCACAGATATCATCACATTACATTATGTTTCATTGCTCTCGTTCACACGAATCATAGTCCAACATTTCTTGTATAATCATATCTTCTCTCTGACAATAATCCACTTAGTACCTCGGCTAACTCTCTATAGTGTGATGTTCTATCTCGATTTACTAAACATAGATGTCGTGTCGTTCTGCTACAGTGCCAGCGATATCTTTAAAATCTAGGAATTTATAATAACCAATCAATTTATCAAATTATTATAATTACAACATGATCTATCAATAATAAATATTATCGCCATATATACATAGCAAAATAAACGGAATTATATATATTCTAGTTATTATCACTCAGCTACTGTATTACACTAGGGATATGAATGAACTTTAATTTATATTATAGTGAGTGTATATATACAAGTATATTATATAATTTTGATATTATAATACTATATAATATATAATATATATAATATATATAGTATATATATGTATGATATATGTATATTATATATTATTCACAATGTAAATTATTGAATATATGTTATATATTTTGACTAATATATATAAATATTTATTGTTATTACATTATATTCTTTCATTACCATTTTTATTTTTCTGTGATATAGTTGCCATATATTTAATATTATCTTAATATATTTATTATTATCTGTGTGCCATATATATTGTAATTTTATTATCTTAGGCTGCCTATTTATGATTATTATTATTGTATATAATTATATAATTAATTTAGTGTATATAATCGCGAAATCATATGACTGATAAAATCCTAATTATGTTTTGATTTGTGTTATTTAATATTATATATATATATATATAATATATATAAATTTAAATAAACATTTAGGTCGCTAAAGTATGTAACGTTAGTTTTTTTTATTAAATTTGTATATCATTTTTTTTCTCTAAAGCACATAAAAAATAGTATATATATATATATGTATATATTGTGTGTGTGTGTGATTAGTGTTATAAGTGTTATTATTTGTATAATGCTATATATATGAGTCGAATAAGTAATGTATTTAGAGTGTGTGTATAGTGTTCTATGGTATAGTGAGTGTAAAGGTCTTATGAGAGAGTGAGTAAGTGTCTATGCTGTGTAAGTGTCTATGAGAATGGTGTATGTGTGTGTGTGGTGTTATAATATATGTGTGTGTGTGTGTATATAATATAGATCATGCAGTAAATGTAAGGTAAAGAATTTAAAAAAAAAAAAAATTCTATAAGAATAGTAATTGTAATTTAAATAAAAATATAATGATATGCAAAGCATATATAAAATATATGAGTATATTTAAATAAGATAAAAACATGATTTAAACTACAACAGTGAGTAAAACATTTAATAATATATGACTAAAGTAAAGCAGTAAAAACAAAAGTACATACTAATCCCCTCACTAATTATATAGAGTTATTTATCACAATACCTCTATTAGCATTATATATACTTATAGTATTATTTACTTAGTTATATTACTGCTTAAAGGTATTGTAATGTTAATAAATATAATGATATAAAGCATGTATAAACTATATTTTAATGAAAGCTATTAGAGTACAGCATAAAATGTCGAAGCAGCTAATACATAAATAAATGTAGTATTTAAAAACAATAATGATAAAGCTCTAGTAATTAAAACAAAAGACGATTAATCATAACCTCCCCGCCTACTTGAATGTTATATATGATTGTAAATCTACCTATCATATTTAATTTAACCTGACTGTTTACTGTGCTTATTAAATGTATATAATGATATAATAAAATAAGTGAGTTAAACAGTAAAACAAGAGTTAAAGCAGTTAAACAATGAAGGTTTAAAAAATGCAGTTTAAAAACATGAGAGTTTAAATGACAGTGATAAACTAGTAAAACAAAAGCATAATCTATCCTACCCTATTTAGGTTAGTTATATAGGTTAATAACACCTCTATTTATAGAATTTTACTGTTTAAGTACTTGTAATTGATTTAATAAATATATGAGTTAAAAGCAGTTAAAAACATATGTGAAGTTTAATAAGCAGTTAAAAGCAAATATAATTAAATAACTCAGATAAAAATCAGAAGTTAAAGCTAAGTATAAAAAGCTATAAGTAAAACAAAAGTCAATTAACTTAATATCCTCTTATCTAATTGCGTACAACAACGATAGAGTGGACACGACTCTGAGTTAGCGAATGTAACTAGGGAGCTAATGTGAGGTCTGCTTGTCTAAGGTAATTCCGCGTCTGTCCAGATATTGCCTAGGTTGAATTTAAAATAGAGTAGTACTCGCAAGCCTCACATAAAGCAGCCAAACAAGGGTGATAGTATAAAAAGTTGCGGTTTTATAAGTATTTATAATAAACAAGTTACGAAGATTGTTTCAAATACAGTATATCTGCCCTACATTTTAAAGCAGTTAAAGCAGTGTGAGTTAAAAATTACAAAAGACTACATACTTAAATCCATTTAAGTGTTTAATAGTATAGTATATATATAACTAACCTCTATATTGCATTTACATGATTTAACTGACTTTAGTTATATTTGTCATAAGTTATATGTTTTTTAATTATAATAATTTTCATTAAATCTCTTTGTGTTATTAAAAAATAAAATGATTTAAAACGAGCTACTCTGGATTGTTTTTCTCTTACATACAATTTTAAAAAATTTATATAATTAAGAAAAGAGATGTGAATGAGAAAATTTGTATAAGTTAAAGGTACTGATAAATATGTTTGAGTAATTTGCATGATAAGTAGTTTGCGAAAACGTTTTAAAAATTATTATGGATGAGATAAAGATTTAAATGACTCATAGTGATATTTGAAACGATAAGTGTGCCTTTGAATAGGTTTGTACATTTGATATCACTAGTTGTTCGTCACGCGAATATCTGCGCCTGCGGGCGCCACGCGACTGGGGCAGTATCATGCTGGAACCGCAGTTGTTCTTTGTGCGTTGCTTTCTTGTGCTTACGAATGCGACGGACTCCGCGAAACATGTTAAAAAACGCACGATTAAACCGACATCGTACAGATGACTGCGACGATTCAACGCGACGAACGGACGCATGAATTTGCGATCATCCCGACGAACGCGACGATGAATTTGCGATTCATCCGACGATGAAGGACAAAAGGCTTTATTCATATTGACAATGGAAACCGCTTCAGATTTATTACATTAAAAAAAATGAGATAACAGTACCAATAAAAAAAAAATAAAAAAATAATAAAAAAAAAATAAAAAAATAAAAAAATAATAATAAAAAAATAATAAAAAAATAAAAAAATAAAAAATTAAAGACAACAAAACACGATGAGTAACTGAGTATACCTCAAAGACAATGACATTGTAAAAATACCGTGCGTCAAAATGACGCAACCGGACAGTCAGGTTCAAAAAGGGCGGTAAGATAATATATAAATGTATACTACTAAAGGAATTAAAAAAGTATAATAATAAAATAATAATATACAATAATAATAATATAATAATAATAATAATTAATTATAATAATAATAATAATAATCATAATAAATAATAGTTTTTAATATTTTTAATTGAAAGTCAGATTTATTGAGTATTATATTAGAATAAATATATATCATTATAATTCAACTACTAGTATATTTTCAATCTACACATTATAATATTTATAATATAAATATCATAAAATATCAATATAAGAATGTTACTAGTAGATAGTCGTTATTTGATCTCATGAGAGATCTATTTTAATGAATATACTATACTATAAAAAAATAGGTATGAGTATACTTAATTATTTTATACTATTATACCTACCTTATTCACAAATATTCATTTCATTATAAAATATATATACTAACTGAAATGAGCTAGTATGAGTCTATTTCACACTAACTCATAGATTAAATCATTCTTAATATAGTATATATAATTATTATATAAGCACATTAATTACTCTATACTTATACTCTCTTCACTCTCTCTTTCACTCTCTCTATATCTTACTTACTCATTACTCATCTCTTCCTCTACTTCATCTCTAATATATATATTATATATATATATTAATATTAATATATATATATATATATATATTATACATATATATATATATATATATATTATATATATATATATATATAATATATATATGATATATATATATAATTATATAATATATATTATATATATATTATTAATATATATGTGTTAAGGATAATGATAACTCTAATAATATTATTATGATATAACCACTTTTATCTCTCAGCCCTACTACATAAATTAATACAAATGAGTTACTAACTATCATACAAAGAATAACACCAAAAATATAAAATAATTATATTAATTTATATAATATATATGTGCTAAACAATTGATATGCCTCTTGTAATTTAACATAATCATATTAGGTAATATTTTAATAAGTTACAATGTTATTTCTATTCTTCATATACAGCTTGCGTAAATAGTTATTGAAGATAAAGAAATAGTCTGCTACACTCACAAAACCACCTATTTAAAACTTCGCAGTAGTTAATGAAAATAATAGCCCAAAAGATATGCCAACAATTTATATGATAGTAACGAAAAACCAATTACTAAAAAATTACCAATTGCACTTATACCTATTTTATTATTCTTAATAAGTTAGTGTGAGTGACAGTCAATAAGTGTGATATATGTATATCACCTTAAATTAATGTTTTGTATATTTTCTTTTAATTGTGAACTGATAATTAAATATAATCAGTCAAGACACTGAGTAATGTAGGAGGAAAATTAGAAACGATCTGGGAGTAATGATTATATATACAGAGTTAACTACTGGTGCCAATGAGTTAAGTATAATATAATCAATCAATCGGGGTGATTTCATAGTGTTTGTTTAGCCGTGGGCAGTAGTGACTCTCACAGAGTCGAGAATACTCAATCCGTCTGAGACTCAAGACTAGCATGTGCGAACTCACACAATGATGATAATGAGATTCACATTCTGCCATTGCAGCCACAAGAGTCACTTTTTTTAGTCTCGAAATGCTGTGCACGTCACCTATATCGTAGCTTATTGTGACATGGCTGTGACCGCTGAACATTAAATAAAATAGTGTGCAGGAATGCCGCGAACTAGCTCAGAAAAAAAAGAAAATAAGATGCTCGAAAATATAGGAGAATAAGAGATTTAAAAGTATTGGTAGTGTGCCGAGGATGAGCAAGTTATCTATTATGGGGTTTACAGAAATGTGTCGTTATATCGATATTCGCCCAATCCATTTAGTCACGAGAGCAGAGAACAAAAATACGGTATAAAGCTAAACACACACGAACACTATACAGTTATTTAAGACCGATGTTAGAGAATGAGAGTGCCCATCTTTCTGAAAATAAAAGTCTCCACCCATCTCCAGAAAACAGTGTGAATTTGCGTGGTGAGAGCAAAATAAGAAAAAATTAATGCACGAGGAGTGACAACAGCCACAAGAATTTCTAATTGATGAATGAACGTAGCTATGTAGCTAAGAAGCACTTTAAATAAGAATTTCTTAGAGTGGAATGCGTCTCGAAAACCAGTAACGTGTTTGCCCATTTATGGCAAGTGTGTCTCGAACTCCACAGCGAGCTCGTTCATATTGAGAAGACAAGCAAATAATGAATATACCGAACTCATAGTCCAATAAGGTCGAGCATGCATACACTTTTCATCGATACACGCATCTACGCACACTACATCTCTCTCTACTTCTCTCCACCATCTTATATCATACATACTCTTCTTACGTCAATATCTCATACGTCGCTCTCTCCCTCTCTCTCCTCTCCTCTCTCTCTCTCTCTCTCTCTCTCTCTCTCTCTCTCTCTCTCTCCTCTCTCTCACTCAGTCTTCGTACTCTCATCTCTTACTATCTCTCATTCACTCTCTCTCCTTCATTCTCTCTCTCTCTACTCTCTCTCTTCATCTATCTCTTTCTCTCTTACCTACTCTCTCTCATCTATTACTAACACACACACAAAATATAAATACAGATGCTCTTAGAGACTATATATATTAATATATATATATATATATAAATATATAATATATATTATATTATATATATATAATATATATATATATATTATAATATATATATATAATTATATATATATATATATTATAGATAAATATATTAATATATAGTTACATAATATATATATATATATATTAATTATATATACTATATTATATAGCGTGATAATCAATGTGATTTATACTGAAAGAATACTCAGCTTGAACACATATAAATCTTTGCTGCAATATTCCATTATCCTCAAATAATCCACTCAATGATTACACACTAAACGAAAAGAGACTAGTCACAGCGAAAAAGAAAGTAAAATACTATGACATAGAGTGAATGTCCTTCGTCAAACTTTAGATAAGTTCGGAAAAAACAAGCAAAGAAAACAATATAATATAAGACAAATATACTCTATATCACACTAACTCACACACGCTACAGCGCAAATAAAGAATTTTACTCGATTTTTGAGCGAAAATCCTTTAGCTGCGTGCTTTACTAGACATTATCTATGTAAGATATGAAAGTGTGAGAGAAAAGAATATCATCATTAAAAAAATGACATAAAAATGTAATTATTGTATTATAAGTATTATTGAACCGTTAGTTACAATATAAATAGTTATGCGGCTCATAGCTTCCCAAAACAATCTTTGTATATAGCGCGTGAATATTGTAATGAGTCGTTATTTAAAACATCAACATTTCTCGCTCATAAAAATGATATGTGTTAGTATATTTTAGTCTTTACTAATATATACCCTCACAGTAGTATAATCATCACCTGACAACCAGAATGCAACGAATAGCGCGTAATGTGTCTCTCGGTGTACATTAATCATCTCATAGTTGGCTATATATTACGGGTTTAGCCGTATGAGGGTACGTAAGTTTCCACTCCACGCGAAGAGGTCTCCGGAAACCCCCGCAGTTTAGTTGCTATTTTATGTGTAATGTACAGGGTATACTTGCACGATCTCACTCTTTACAGGAGATATATTAGAAGTACGTCCTCGCCGCATCTTTTGTGCCACGTCGACTGCAATTTGCCGTCCGTACTATATGACTTTTTGTAATATGCACATTTACATATATGGTAAAGTATTCATCATTAGTATAAGTCGTAAATGGTTATGTAGCTTATTCTATAAAGTACCAGTTTGGAGACTTGTTTAGTAAAAAACTAGGTAAAGTTGTGATAGTGTGCCCTAAATTTATATATAACAAAAATATAGTCTAAATATATATAGGTTTATCATATTAATAGCTGGGTAGATAAATAAAGCTTAGTTGATTTGATAACTAAGGTATTCAAATATAAATGATTATATATATATAATGATAATAAAAATATAACAGCATTTCGAGTATCAAAAGTTTTTACACAAATGCCTTATAGCCTTAAAAATAAAAAAAGATGAGCTGATTAGTTATATATACCAATAATAGAGAATCTAGACATTTAATTATAAACTGAATTCAATAGGTAGTATGATTTAATATTATTAGTATGTACTCATATGCTAGACTCCTTTCAGAATATGAAATAGACGGATATTCCCTAAAATAAATAATAGCCAATACATCTAGCATCTGATTTACTGAGTATTTGTGTGTGTTACAATATTACACGTGAACTAAAGAGTGTACATATGTCTCGATGAGAACGTTCACTCTATTTTCGTCTAAAATAGCATATATGTCAATGCGTGTTTTTTAGATAGTATTTATTATGTATTTTGTATTTTATATATTATAATTTATTTATTCTATTTTTACAATTTTCAGCGGCTAGCTAGAAAATATATATTCTTATGTAACTACAGGTAACTATCTTCACACAAGTCAGATGTATGCGCGTGCTACTTCATTAAGAGCCCTTATCGTCATGCCTATGTAGGTCATAGCACATTCAGAATGCCAGATATTGTAGAGTATGAAAGAAATGACATATATCTATGCTCGATTACCATGCAAATAAAAGAGATAACAATAAAGCTCGAGTATATATATTAACGTCTGATATAATGTGATATGTAGTGATTTAAATTTTCCCGGCATTTCAATATTATGGATATAATTTCATACTTGATCATTATAATATGGACTCAATAGTAAGTTCTAGCATTTCATAAATTGTGAGTGTATATATAGTATAAATAACTTTTTGACCTCACATATAGGTACCAAAGATCCCACACAAGATACGATGCAACTAACTAGACAAATATTTAACTATAACGATAGTAAAAGTTATTAGTTGAGGATTGAAGTATAGAGTTTGAGATATAAATTTATAGGACTTAAGTTAACTACTAATATAATTTCATTCCAAGACACAAATTCATTGTCTTCAAGTAATCTCCTGCTGTGAAACTAGTAGAACCCCTTTTAATTAAATAAGAAAAGATCTTAGATTCCGAATATAATAATGTGAGCTAGTATAATTATACCTAATAATTATCTAAGAGTACAATTAGCTCATTAGTACAAACTATATATCTAGGATAAAGGAGTTTATAATTTACCAATAAACTGGTTATTTTTCAATGTGGTATTCTACCGTTTCAAGTATAATTTTAATAGAATATTATCAATAGTCTATAAGATTGTATTTAAAGTATTATAACGCCCGACTGTATGCATATTTTGTTGCTTTGGATTTCCTGTCAGAGATGGAAGAATCTGTTGGCTGCCAGTGGAATGAAGGAGAGACTATCAAAGTACGTAAACGTATATATGCACAGAGACGAAGACTTGTCGTGTAAAGTAGCAAAGGTTAGAATAGGAAGATGATTTAGAAAATATAGTATATATTAGGAGAGAAAAGTAATATTGTAGCTATAGACAAATAATCACAATACACACCAAAGACATTGATGTGAGCAGCACGTACCAATTATTTATGTGAGCAAGGGGTCTCACTTGGGTAAAGTAATAAGAGAGAATTAAAGAGGTAATGTTTTTAGCTTTTGTAATAATATATAAAAAAGAATAAAAGAAATAAAAACAAATTAAGAGAGAGAAAAAAATCCACACCACTACACACTCGCGAAATATGAATTATTATTTATTAGACCTTCGACCATATGGGCAACTATTCTGACCGCCCGGTTCTAACACTTTCAATGCTGGTGATGTTGTGAGTCTTCATGTGTATCTTATCGTGCACGGTAAACTACATTATATTCGCTGTTGTGAAGCACCTAAATTGAGTGGACTGTTTGCATGCTACAACAATTTTTAGACTTCACAGAAACTAACCTCTGAATTGATCTTTTCACAAAAGAGTAGTCTATAATATCGTGCGCACTATTAGATGCATATTTATTCCCAGAAAGCACACGTCTAAGTGTTTCTAGCGACGCTAAACTCCCACTATATGGTTTGAAAACCCTAATTTTTTTGATAGAACCCTTCTAGATTTAATAGGTATGAACCCTAAAGTTATCCATCATTTGCAAAACGGCATTCAATTTTTTGCTCAATCTTAACATATATTTAGCAGCACCCTATTCCGTGAGAAAAAGACAGGTGTTGCGTAGAACGGTTGCGTAACAACCGTGTACGTATTACCCCCCTATTTACGCCCCTAATTTTTTTCGGGGCCCCGTGGGTCACCTTATGTTTGCCCATCACGTTATAAATTTTTGAATGGCATATACTCTTGTGCTCTTATATATTCAAGAAATCCGTGTGGGTCATTATGTAATGTGAACCACATCGAAATTAGGTAATTTTTTACGCGTACAGCTCTCACTTTGG
Source organism: Trachelipus rathkii (assembly GCA_015478945.1). Classification (NCBI taxonomy): domain Eukaryota; kingdom Metazoa; phylum Arthropoda; class Malacostraca; order Isopoda; family Trachelipodidae; genus Trachelipus; species Trachelipus rathkii. The sequence goes on along the minus strand of JABUQX010047560.1, from coordinate 4,018 downwards.
TCTTCCATGCGTTGATACACCATATTTGACTGCCAGCACACTCTTAGAGTATATCAAGTCATACACACCTGTATTGAGGGTTTCCAGGTCAATTTGCCCACGGTAATTTTTTTATCTTCATTTAGGCTTAGCCCTATTTTTTTATGTCTTTACCTGTTTACCATGATATTCGGACTTACCTTGCCAATACCATGGGTCATTTGGCACCTCATCGAGAGATTATATATATGAAGATATACAAGGGGCGATACCTTAGTGTCTATGACTCAGCACGCCATCACTTTTGATGTGTTCTAGACACCTAATGGTTTGACATGATATTTCGGTTTAACCTGTAGCAGGCATATATCACCGATGCGAGTGTTCCAAATATCAACACACTCTTTTAGAATTTATGAATTATCATTACTGACTAGTCATGATCTGTGAATCGCGAGTATCCATGTTGAGATTGTCACCATTAACCTTATGTAGTCTTTATAATATGGCTTTTTATTAAGGTTCCTCACACCATTAAGGCGTGTGATATACAAATGTTATATATTTTCGCGTACTCGTTACCTTCGCCGGATATTGTGAGTTACTATAACCTAGGGATGATTCACGAGATGGTTTGACCGACCAAGCATAAAATAGGCATTATATCATATGGTTGGTTCCCTAAACCCACACGTCATGAAATATGTGATCTATATATAATACATGTCATGCGAATGAATAGTCGTAAGAGTGGTGTCCACAGCTTCAGTGCTGGGCCACTATGTTTCCTCATATATATAGATGATTTAGACCAGGGATCTTAAATGCAAGGTTTCTAAGTTTGCAATGATACTAAAGTGGCCACCTCATTTAGGAATAGTGAAGATGTATAAAGATTCAAAAATATCTTGATAAACTTCTTGGTGGGCAGATAAAGTGGCAAATGAATTTAATAGTAAAAAGTGTAAGTTCTTCACCACTTAGGTTACTCAAATAAAAGTTTTAACTGAGATATGGGATTGGGGCTTGAGTCTGTGGACCAAGAAAAAAAAGATTTAGTGTGATTATAAGCAGTAATTTGAAAGAGCTAATCATGTTTGGAAGCATAGAATAAAGCTAATAAGATGCTGCGGCATAATAAATCGCATGTTGCTTACAAGAGCAAGGAAGTTATAAGTAAACTGTATAATATCTATGTTAGGCCAGTAATAGAGTATTGTGCACAAGTTTTGGGCCCCTTATTTAAAGAAAGACTTCAGATATGCTTAGAGAGAGTGCAAACGTAGAGCAACCAAGGAGATTTTCTGGTTGAGGGTGTAAGACTAGGAGGAAGAGCTAAGAGTTAGGAATGTTTTCGTTAGAAAGGTGATTTCTCAGAGGGACATGATACAATCTACAAAATATTTACATTCTTTGATAACATAGAGACCAATAAAATTTCATAGTAGAACATGGACAGGTGACCAGGGGGCATAATTAAGAAAATTAAGAAGAAAGCATGCCATCTTGATATAAGAAAGCATGCATTCAGTAATAGGGTTGTTAAATTTTGGAATAGTCTGCCAGAGGAGGTTGTTGAGTGTGCTCGATTGCAACATTTAAGAAAAGGTTAGATTCGTTTAATGGATGGGTTGGGTATCATATAATATATTGACGAAGCCAAATTGGCGGGTTTTTAGTTATAGCAGTTATTGTTAGATGGCATGTGTGACCATAACTTAGTTATTAATGCATGTGGATGGTTTGGGTATCATATTTTATTATTCATTAGTTTTGACTAAGCCAAATTGGTGGATTTGTAGTTACAACAAATTGACAAGCCCTAGGGTGCTTTGTGGATTTGCATGAGCATGTTTGGGTAGTGGGTTGACTGGGACAGTCTCGATAGGCCCATGTGGCTTTTTACTGTCTCTATATTCCTAATGTCCTAATGTCCTAATGATTTAAAATGTGATGGACGCCATCTTTTGATATATCAGTCTAGTGAGCCGATTGGCGAACTAATTTTCTTGATTTCAGGAAAGTTTCAATACCTGAACTTCTTTAATTGGACTCGTGATCTGTTCACGATCTACCGGAACGTTGCTTGTGTAAGTCCTAAACGATTCCCTCTGTTTCTAGCCACGTGGATGGTTCTGCGTGAAACTTCCTTCCAAAGTGTCTTTGCGTTTTCACTTTGTTCTCGCATTTTCAGCTCAAATTAGAATGAATTTCTTCTAATTGAAGCTTAGCCTCATATCAGCCATTATATATGATCTGTTTCAACTGGAAATATAACTTTTGAATTATATTTCGTGCAGGGTTGTAGCTTAATAGTCATAGTAGTAGTAATAATTGTACAAAGACTTAATATGTTACGGTATATAACTAGATATTATAAATTGACTATTGCAATAAATTGCATTTGCGTCTCAATGTTTCCATATATATATATATATATATATATATATATATATATATATATATAATATATATATATATATATATATATATATATATATATAATATATATATATAGATATATATATATATATATATATATATATAATTTATTTTTGTTTTTTTATATATATATATTATATATATATATATATATATATATATATATATATATATATATATAATATATAATATATATAATATATATATATATATATAATATATATATATATTATAATATATATACCTCGAAATTTACGTTTAACATTGATCATTTTTATTTATTTATCTATTATTTTTTTTACGTATGAGTTGCCAGCCATTATATATTTATTTTGACAAACAGACACACACCTAACACACCTACACACGCACTACCAACACCGCATCTACGAGAGTAGTATATATATATAGATGCCAATATATAGTGTATAATATATAAGTGCTACATATATATATGTAGAGCATTATGTAAGTGCAAGGTGAGTGCTCAATGTAATTAGTACAAGTTGAGTGCTACAATATGATTATTGCTATACAATAGTATTAGTATAAGTGCACATTATAAGTTAGCCATGAGGCCACTTTATTTTCATATAGCACTTTATCTAGACACTCACCTACAGTAAACAACGTAGTAAATAAGCCTAATTATGGTATTATATATATATGTCTACCCCTAGGTTAATATAAGGTATTATTGAGATTCTGAGATATGGTTGATTAGTATTATACAGTTATGTACTAAGGAGTAACTTTATACTATATACATTACTATGAGTTAAGTCTTTTTACAAACACTATTAATATACATAACATACACACGACACTTTATAATACACACATTTCTCACTATGACAACTTTATATACAGCAATAACTATATGACACTATTATACATTTAAAACCATTAATACACTTACACTCATACATACCAACAAACAGATACTACTATACACACTACAACTTCACATAGCTACATCATATATTTTAATAATAGCTACTCAACTTTTTATTGCCTCAAACTTTATGATATGCACTTCAACTTTATGTGCTATATTAATACTACTAACTTTTTATGAATGCTACCCAGTCATAAATGCCTCAGCATTTGATGCCTATACTCAGACTTTGAAGGAGTATCTAATCTATTTAATGGATATACTCATCTAATTTGAGACGTCATCTTATTAGATATACATTCATATTTTGATGATCATATATCACTTATTATATGATAGAAATCACTCTTCATTGTTAGATCTATCTTATTCTACCTCTATAGATCATAGCTTATATATATATATTCACTACAAGACGCTTACCTGAATAAATATTCTAGCGAAGATAATACTTTAGGCCCCGCAACCCGCATGAGTGCGACCCGTACCGCTCGCGAATGAATACAATATAATTCATAATATTCTTTCTTTTTTTATCCTCCCTTCTCTTCACCTATACTAGAATTATTCATTTTTATTTAATGCTAAGCAGTTTTTTATTAAAGCATTTTCGCGAACCTAAAGCTAGGCGTATAGTGCATTACAGACCTATTATAACACAGGTATCTATATTGCTCGAATCACATAGAAAGTCTCTCT
>JABUQX010047559.1:35000-41765 GCA_015478945.1 Trachelipus rathkii | reverse complement strand
CGAATAAAGGTCTATTATTTAACCCTTTGGCAGAAGAAATACAAGCAACGTAACGACTGCCATTTGGTTTACGATTAAATATAAATGACACATCATTGGAAATAACGGAAGCTCCTCGTGAAGATATCAACAACAGATGTAGAGATGCGAGGAGATGTCATCGTACCAGTACAGCGAAAAAAATGGACCTACTGACGGAAATCGTAAGCGTAAACAAACCCTTATTAGTAATGAGATTTTTCTTTCAAACCAATCAGAAGAAAGTAAAACAAGAATACGAACGACTCACGAACGAACCATATCAGTCCAAAAGGGTATATATTCTCGATTAGACAACCAACAAACAGCAACAAGCAACAACAACAACAATAAATAGTACAAAAAATAAGTTCTTTATATACCAACCGACGAATATATGCTAACGTAACATTGTTTTCACATTAATAAAGCTAAACATAGGGCATTACCACAGCTAAGAAATTAAGGTGCAATACAGAAAAACCTAACGCCACTCACCCCGAATAAACTGACTAACATTAAACAAAGTTCCATAGCTTAACAAACACTAAAGTAAGCTAGTACAGCGTACAAAAACTGTAACCTATTCCACACTTTTCAAACATATCTCTAATATTCAATGTTAATTTTACATTTAACACTATTGATTTACGTAGCATTTCGAGTATTAATTTCGGATAAAACATAGCACAAAAATGAGTTCTTTATATACTAACCGCCATATAGGCTAACATTACAATGTTTTCACAATAATAAACCTAACATAGCATTAACATGAAACTAAGAAAATAATGTACAATGACAAACCTAACACAACTTACCAATGAATAAACTGTTAACATTAAACAAAGTTCCACACTTAACACCAGTAAAGTTAACATTGCATTGCCATACAAAACGTAACCTATTCATTACTTTTTAATAAGTTCTTATATATACTGACCCGAACCATGAATATATGCTTACGCAACAGAGTTTTAGCATCAATAAAAGCTAACATATCCCAACCTGAACTAAGAATATAATGTACAAATGCAAACCTCACATACCTCGCGTATGAATAATCAGCTAACATCCTGAAAAATTCCCTACTTACCAAAGGTAAAGTAGCTAACAGATCAAACAATACACGATATGTTCCCACTTTCCCCGCATATCAGCAACAGGAAAAAGACGTATCAATCTAACAACAAATTCCCTTAAAAAAGTTACCAATCTATCAAAGGATACCGGCATCTTGAACTATGAATTGACACTGATCATTCAATGTCAAAGTATCACCGGCATCTCGAAGTTATAACGATCATTTGAACTATGCAATAACGTAGACATTTAGCAAATTCTTGGGCAAAACCTCATTACTCAACCAAAATCTTAACCTAGGCCCACGTTTCTTACACATCATCGTCAGTTAACACCGCAGTAATATCTTACAAAACACATCATTTCTCTAGTAAAATCAGGTTTAAATCATTCACCCAGTCATTAGTAGAACTTAACATAAACGTTACCTAACTGTAACGAGATAAACAAGCGTTTCATTACCCAAGAGTATCCTAAAAGCAACAACCACCTCTCGAGAGAAAAACCCAATGGAGCGCGACATCGAAGGTGTGAATCCTGAGAGAGGGGATCACCCCGAAGGGTTGTAAGTGGGCATTACCCCTCCGAAGGAGGAGTAAGGCCTCAGCCCTTCCCCGCCCCCCTTTCAGAAAAAATATCAGTTCAAAACTGGTAGATTTGGTAGAAGCGCATCATACAGAGTCGATTTTGATTGCGCGTTAAGCACTGTAAGCAACTACTTGGAGATCACCCCAGAGAGAATGCATGAAGACCCATCTCGGATGTACCCCGAAGGGGGGTGTGTAAGCGGTTACATATGGGCACAGCCCAAAGGGCTGCGCCCTTACCGCTTACACCCCCTTCAGGGTACCCCCGAGATGGGTCTTCATGCATCTCTTTGGGGTGATCTCCAAGTAGTGCTACACTGCTTATCAGCGCAATCAATATGCGACTCTGTATGATTTGCGGTTCTTACCAAACTCTTACAGTTTTGAACTTGATAATATTTTCTGAAAAGGGTGGCGGGATGGGGCTGGAGGCCCTTACCCCTACCTTCGGAGGGGAGGAGGTAATTTGCCCACTTCACCCCCTTCGGGAAGGGGTGATCCCTTCTCTCAGGATTCATCACCCTTTCGATCTGAAAGTATCTGTGCGCAATCCCATTGGGTTTTCTTCTCGAGAGTTGGCTGTTGCTTTAGATTTACTCTTGGCTAATGCGAAGCTGGTTATTTCGTAAGTTAGTACATTATGTAAGTATTACTATGGACTGGCGTGAAATTAACACTGAACTTTACTGTAGAAGAAAGATGTTGTTTTTGGTTAAGATATTACTGTGTTACTGACCGATGATGTTGGTAAGCAAACGTGGGGGCCTTAGGTTAAGATTTTGTTTGTTGAGTAAGTAATGTTAGGTTTGCCCCAAGAATTTTGCTAATGCTTACGTTTATTCATAGTTCAAAATGATTATACTCAGATGGGTGATTACTTTGATTATGATAGTTGTCAAATTCTATTAGTCAAGATGCCGGTTATCTTTGATAGATTGGTTAAACTTTTTTAAGGAAATTTGTTTAGATGATACGGTCTTTCCTGTTGCTGAATATGCGGGGGGGAAAGTGGGAAACATATTTTCGTGGTATTGTTTGATCTGTTAGCTACTTTACCTTTGGTAACAGTGGTAAGTTAGGGAAATTTCAGAGTAAGGCCCTGATTATTTCATGACGCGAGGTGTTATGTTAGTAGATTGCATTTGTACATTATAATTCTTAGTTTAGGTTGTGACATGTTAGCTTTATTGATTCTAAAACTCTGTTGAGCGTAAGCAGTATATTCAGGGGGGCTCGGGGCGTATATTTGAAAGAACTTATTAAACAAGTATGAATTAGGCTTACGTTTTGTATGCAAATGCTAGTTACTTTACTGCGTGTTAAGGTTCTGGTGTAATGTAGTGTTTATATTAGTGGTAAGTTTGTGGGGTGTGTGTGTTCTGTTAGGTTTGGTCATGTACATTATTTCTTAGTTTCATTATGATTGCTAGGTGTAGGTTTATGATTGTGAAGAAAACATTTGTTTTAATGTTAGCCTATATTGCGCCTACCGGTTAGTATATAAAGCAACTCATTTTATAATGTGCTATGTTTATCCGAAATGATACTCTTCGAAATTGTCTACGTAATATCAATAGTGTTAAATGTAAACAGTAACAATGATATGGTTAGAGATATCGTTTGAGAAAAAATGTGTGAATAAGGTTACTTTTTGTACGGCTTTTTAACTAGCACTTTAGTTGTTGTTAAGTTGGTATGAACTTTGTAGATGTTTAGTATGTTTATTGTGGGGGTGAGGCGCGTTAGGTTTTGTCATTGCACCTTATATTCTTATTGTGGGTAAGCTATGTTAGGCTTTATTAATTTGAAAACAATGTTACGTTAGCAGTATATTCGTCGGTTGGGATATTAAAAGAACCTTATTTTTGTGTACTATGGTTTATTGTGTTGTTGTTGTGTTTGTTGTGTTGTGTTGTTGTGTTGCTGTTGTTGTTGTCTGGCGTCTAACGAGAATATATAGCCCTTTTTGAACTGATATGGTTCTTCTTTCTTGCGGTCGTATTCTTGTTTACTTTCGTCTGATTGGTTGAAGTAAGAATCTCATTACCTATAAGGGTTGTTTACGCGTTTACGATTTCCGTCATTGGTGTAGGTCAATTTTTCGCTATTACTGGTACGATTGACATCTTATCCTTTCGCACTCTACATCTGTTGTTGATATCTTCACGAAGAAGCTTCGTTATTCCCAATGATGTGTAATCATTATATTAATTTGTTAAACCAAATGGCAGTCGTTACGTTGCTTGTATTTCTGTCAAAGGGAATAATAGACCTTGATTCGTTTGTTGCTGATGGATTCGATCAAGATATCGGACATCGCTTGCTGCATGGAGAGGATATAGTGGTTTTTATCCGAAAAAGATCAACCCCGTTTAGTGAAAAATAAATCTAACTGGGGAGAAGACACATAAGTGGTGTTCTAGTATAGAATAGAGGTGTCTCTCAGTGTGACAATATTTAAAACCCTTGATGTACGCCATTACTGGAAACCCATCGATTGTGTGTAAGCCTTCTATCGGACAATGTTATAGGTTTCACAGTTCGAACACCTGAAAATATATACAGCATTGCTTAAAATAAAAAAGAATAACATCACATCTTAACGATGTTGACATACTTGAGACATAATACATATAGCACATTGGTTGTAATCTATGATATTTACACGAAAACATGTGGGTTTCCCGATATAATGCAGTCAGTTTATACAGGGAATGGCTTAATTACATCTATCAGCTATGGAAGATTTACTTCTCGCTTGTATGAGAGAATGAGTGCTGTGAATCAAAATATCGCCGAAAAAAATGGCTTTAGGGCCACAGAAGTTCATACTTACATCCTTTTCAAAGGGATGTTGAATCTTTAGAGAGATATATTGAACGTACCCAACTTGAATCTATGTTCTCTGATCTAGATGAATGTAATTATATTTAAAATAATTATGTTTTTATGTATTTATATGTTTGTTATATGTAGTATTATATTAACGCCCACTTTAATGAAAATTATGTATGTTATAAAAATGATGAAAATCTTGGTTTTTACCTTCCCGCTTATATGTTCGCTTTTATTGATCTCTATTTACTGTTTGAATAAGTTTGGGACTTTTAGTTTAATGTAGCAGTTTATTCTTGGCTTAAGATCGCCTTGTTGTCAGGCTTGTTTCGTATATACTATATTCTTAGTTTCTGGTCATGTTACTGGTGGCTTTCTTAATGGGGGAAAACTCTGTTACGTAGCATACTTTCGTTGGTTGTATGATAATTACAGCTAAGGAGGTTATGGTTAAATTTTTTTGCTAGAATGTTTTACTGTGTCAGATTTGTAAGAGTAATATCGTTATGTGTTTAAGAACCTGCTTGACCAATGGTGAAGTAAGTACGTTTTGGATGTTATGTTAGTTACTTTTACGTAGTTAAGGTTTTGAACTTTGTTAACGTTGGCTGTTTATTCCTGTTTAAGATGGTGTAGGTTTGGTCGTTGGGGTATATTCATAGTCAGATGATGCTTAAGGTAAGCTTTATTAATGTGATGTTACAGTGTCAGGGTAAGGTTAACGTTAATATGATAAAGATAGTTAGAAAAAGTAAGAATAGGTTAACTGTTTGTGTGCCATGTCTAGTGGTACTTACTTTGTTTGTTTAAGGTGGTGGAACTTGTTAATGTTGACTACTTATTCTTGCTTAAGATGTGTTTAGTTAGGGTTTCTTTGTACCTTATTTTCTTAGTTCATGTTTGCGTTCATGTTAGCTTTGATTGATGATGGGATGTGGGAAACCTATGTATGTTATGATATATTCGTTGATCAGTGTGATAATAATCAATGTCTGTGATTAAATTTTTTGGTTAGTAATGTTTACTGTGACAGTGTAAGGTTAACGATATATGTTAGGAGAGTATGCTTGACCAAAGGTGTGAAGCTAGGTACGTCTTTGGATGTTATGCTAGTTACTTACTGTTGTTAAAAAAGTGCTTTAGAACGTTTGTATAACCGGTTAACCGTTTATTCCGATTTTAAGATGTTGTCAGTTTGTCGTTGTGGATTATTATCTTATTGCAGATGATTCTAAGTAAGCTTTATTAAATGCGAAAACTTTGTTGACGTCAAAATTATGCGTTGATGTGTATAAAAAACTTGATTTTGGTATGTTATGTTTCTATCCATAAAGAGATATACTCAAAAATGTGACCTTAATTCAATTAATCAAATAGATCACAGATGGTCTATTGAGAGAGGAGGTATGGATGCTGGTCTTTGGATGTTGGTTTGATTGTAGTGATTTTACTTGGCTTTAGTGGTATGTAAAAAACGTAAATATGTAAGTTAGTGTTAGTAAACATAAAAAGAATAGAAATATTTTTATTTTGGTTTATTTATTTATCCTTCATCTCTATATGCTTCTGAGTTCATTTTCTTCCAAATCTGCAGATATCCCATACATATATTTCTGCCTACACCAACATTGTATCATTTCACCAATCTCTAATAACTCGGCACCGCACCGGAGCCAGCACCGGTTTTGTGCACTGTCAACTGCCTACTCCTCCTTCATCATTCTTCTTCCAACCTTCCTCATTCTTCTTCCTTCCTCATTCCTCCTTCTGTCCTTTCTTCTTCCTTCTTCTTCTTCCTCTGTTTTGCATTCTGTGCTCTTTTTTTTCAGTCGGGACCCCCCTAATGAGGGGTCCTAGAGACCCTACACGGACTTATAATCATCATATTCGAAATCTCTACGAATCTCCATACATATATAAGCACACCAACATTGTTGTTATACTAATGTTTTATGAACTCGGCACCGCAGTGGCTCCAGCACCGGTGCCGGAGCCAAACACCCAGATTCACATATCAAGTATTTCTAGAAAATTCACTCTGAATCTCTGCACCAAATTTTCAGCCAATTTAAAACACTTCGATTTTTACGAGGATGGTGGGTCCCCTTTCGGAGGACCAGGCGGACGTAACCTTTGATAAGACATAGGTACCCTCCCCATCTACACCACTCCAAATTTTAGCCTGATACGCGATAACCCTAACCTATGTAGATTGTTAGATAATTATTGCACTCGGAAACCG
>JABUQX010047559.1:25000-32500 GCA_015478945.1 Trachelipus rathkii | reverse complement strand
CCACCAGATGCTATAAGAATTCATCCTCTAACTCGTTTAATGTATCGCAACTATAACTTATTTTCATAAATTTCCGTCTAAAGTGTTGGAGTATGTCGCATGTAAAACATAAACACTCCTGTAACACGTCTCGAGAATCTCGAATCTGCTAACTTCGATATTCTCTGGCTTAAAATCTTTCTTCCCTCTACTACAAAATCTTGTGCTTCTGCTTACTGTTCTCCTCCTAACAGAACAGATTTTCACCGCCTTTTTTGAATATCTTACTACTTCTCACGGGACTGTTATATCTTCTCATCCAAATACTGAGGTCCCATATTTAGGGGATTTCAATGTACAAACACTGAATGGTTGGGGTCCTCATAGTCGATTGTAGGTTCGGGTGGAGGAGGCCGAATCATTCAGCATTCTCAACGATCTGGAAGAAAACTAATTAAAGAACACACACACATCCGGAGTTGTTCTAACCAATTCTTGAACACACATTTGACCTATGTTTCCACCACTTAGTCCTCTCTTAAAATACACCACTTTCACTCCTATCGGTAAATCTCTGACCACAACCTTATATCGCTTAATTTTAATACTTTCTTCCAACAGCGCCATCCTGCCCTACTCGTTTTTCTGCGCTTGGGGGGCCTTGCGTTGCTTCTACGTCTAACATAATTGGAGTGACCTGCGGTCTCTGGTGACGCTCGACTTCTGCCGATAACTAGGTGGGAGCTGTAATCGTTGAGGGATGAGCAGGTTCATCCCTTCTTCGACTAAATCTTTCTCTCCTATAAATCCGCGGTTCAATCGTGGTTGTTCTCTTGGCCATTCAAGGCTAGAGGCAGTGCCGTTTATCGGGAGTGGAAAAAATTCTCGGTTCCCCTATCACTCTTGCTAATTTCATTCTGCTAGAAATCGTTGCAGGATACTCTTCGACGAGCAAAAGCGGGCTTTCATCAAACGGAAAAGTGCGCTAACCTCCTTGGTTCTCCTACTGACAAATCTTTCTGGCCTCTTGCCAAAAAACATCTTTAACAACTTCTGTAATTCTGTAAATCATCCTTTCCCCTCTTATTCGCTCTATGGTTCTGTTGCTAATTCTATACTGAAAGAGCCAATCTTCTTCGGCTCCTATTTTTCCTTCTAAACTCACCCTGGACGATTCTGGCAATTTCCTCATTCCTCCTCCTTCTCTCTCAGGTGTCTTATTGCCTTTGCCTGTGATTACATTCATTTTGAATGCATGGGCTCCTGAAATCTACGAACCTTAGGAAGGCGGGTGGCGCCGGAGGCATTCCTCCCCCGAGTTTTGAGGGAGTGGTGCTTTTCCGTGCCTTTCCCAGCCCACGCCTCGTTCAACTTATTCATTCTCTATGTCTCAATACTAACACTTCCCTCAGTGTTGGAAGCACGCACATGTCAACCTATTCCGAAAAAAGGAAGCCTTCTAACTTACTTGTATTCTATGTAAGATCTTTGAAACTCTTCTCAATCTCATTTCTTAGATCATCTGGATCTTCATTTCCCTTCTTTCGATCGCCAGTACGGCTTTCGGCGCTCGAGGTCAACTGTGGGCATATACTTTCCTATCTTACTGGTTTATGGTTTTCCGCCCTTATGAAAACTACGGGGAGACTGCGTGGTGTGCGGCTTGACACTTATCCAGAAGCATTTGGACCGGGTTATGCCACTGCGTCACTGCAGCCTCTCCAAAGCTCCCCTCCTTTGGGTTTTCCTACTTTCTCTTTGCTTACTTATTGGTCTAGCTTTTCTTTTCAAATCGCTCATATCGGTTGTGTTTGATGGGGCGGACTTCTTTCTTCCTTTTTCTGTCAATAGTGTGTTCCTGTTCATCAGGGTTCTGTCTTTTCTCCTACTTTATATTCCTTACTTTTTCATTAATGATCTTTCTCACCTGCACATCATAACTCTATTCACTCATATGCCCAAGAACTCGACCCTTCATTCTTCAACTTCATTTCAATTCTGCTCCTCTTTTACTTCTAAATTGCCTCTCGTCTTAATCTTCCGATTCATTTTCGCTGATCTGAATAGAATTTCCGGGTGGGTCGTCGACTGAACCTTGTGAAATTCAATTCTTTAAAAAAACTCAACTTCTTCATATCTCCCTTTCTTAAGACACCTTCCAACTTTCACATATCTCTTTCGACGGTTCTATCGTCTCTCCTCTAGTTGACAATAATATAATATAAACATCCTTGGCCCTAACATAAACAAAAAAAATGCTTGAAAAACCTCACATCACAACGGTTGCTAGGTGGCCTCAAAGAAACTGGGAGTTCTGGTTTAGACTGTAAGACTGTTTTTCCTTTCTCAGTTTGCTCCAGAGCACCTCTATACAAGGGCTCATCCGGCCCTTTGTATGGAAAGTACTGCTCTTCCATATCTGGGGGGGGCTTTGGTTTCACCCCGGCCTTTTGGATAGGGTAGAGTCAAAGGCCCAAAAGGCTTATAAACTGTCTTGACCTTTCCATTTCCCTTGACCCTCTATCTTTGCGGCCACCGATGTTGGGACTTATCTCTTTTCATTAGGTACCGCAGCGCAGGTCTCGACGGGAGCTTTAATTATCATCTCGGCGTACCTCCACCTTTACGTTGCCCTCGTAGAACTAGGTGCTGTGTCTGCACATGGGTTTTGCTGTGATGTACGTAACTCCAGGCCTGTCGCTGCGTTGCTCCTTTTCTTTTTCCTTGCCACATCTGCTTGTGTAACTCTCTTCATCCTTCTCTGTGTTTCCTGTTGAATTTAATCTCCCCACTTTAAAGCCTGCGTCTGTGCCTCATACTGCTTAATTTATATTAGTTGTAAACTTTGAGGCTTGTAACACCCGCCTCCTTGAATAGGCTCTGCCCGTGAGTGTGTGGTTGGAACAACTGTAAAAAAAAAAAAAAAAAAACCCCCAAGTTGGAAAAGAAACGCTAAAAATCTGGTTAAAAAGAAGTCGAAGGAAAAAAAAAAAAAAAAACATAACCTAGTACTAGCTATAATATATATAATAAATATATATATATTAATATTATATTATATATATATAGATATATATATATATATATAATATATATATATATATAATCACCACCACCAAACTCCCCCCCCAGTAGGACTAACGCACCTGTCAAGTGGACCCAAACGAGAAAGTTTCCTTGGGTAAACTTGGCCTTGACGGCAAATCCGCTGACTGGCCAGGCCATCGCAGTAGCCGGAGTTTTTCCCATTAGCCAGAAGCAAGCTTACCATGTAGCTCACTAACGGTCTGAGTGGGACGAAGCTGAGAGAATAATAGGAATAACTCACATTCTCTCGCACCAAACCTAGTCTCGAAACCTTAGGCCCCCTCGCTTGCTAAGCGATTGCTCTACCACTGAGCTAGGAGCGCTATTATAAATATATATATTATATATATAAATATAATATAATATATATATATATATTATATATATATATTTAATTATATAATATATATTATATATATATATATATATATATATTATATATATATATATATATATAAACTAGATTAATTATTGAATCTCAATAGTTTCCCATAATTTTTTCATCCGAAAAAGAAGAGAGTATCGGCCAAGTTATCGGCCATTTTAAAACCGATACGATACCCAGAAAAATGGCCGATACTGCCGATACCGATACCGATACTATCGTACATCCCTAATATATATATATATATATATATTATATATATATAATATTATAATATATATATATATATTATATATTATATTATAATATAATATATATATATATATATATATATATATATTATATATATATTATATATATATATATATATATATATATATATATATATATATATATATATATTATATATTATATATATTATATTATATATATTATATATATCATATATTTATATTATATATATATATAATTATATATATATAATATATACATTATATATATAGTATATATATATATATTTATTTATATTATATATTATATATATATATATATATATATATATATATATATATATATATATATTGCAAATTGGTATGTCGGTAGGAAATACAAATATTTGACTATAATATTTATTTTAAAATATAGTTCTCAAAATGTATTCCTTTCCTTTGTTCCTGAAGGAATATTTACCGTTTAAAGAACAATTTGAATTTCGTCAAAAATTAAGTAAAAGAATATTTATTACAATGTTAAAATGTATAAAATTAATTTTAACCATTTTGTATATTTATAAACAGGTTAATGAAGAGAGCCTGGATAAATATATTGTTGACGAAATTTGATGAAGCCAGAGAAGATGCCCATAAAAGTCTAGAATATCACACTGATCCTTCTGTTATGTGGAATAGTTTAGAAATTCTAGGGCATTGTTACTCCAAGAGAAATGACAACAGTACAGCAGAACATTTCTTTAAAGAAGCGATAGCTGGATTAAGACAATCTGATATAGATAAAGAAACAAAAGCTGCAGCTACGGTTCGTATTTCTTCTGTTTACAAGTATGTTAAAGGACGAAAGGATATGGGAGGCTCGAATAAAAATTATGCAGAGGATTTGGTGACACCTCCAATCAGTTATGGTATTAATGCAACTTTGAAATGTGCCACTGATGTAGTGCAAGTTAAAGTAAAAAAAGAAACTGGAAGGGGGCTTTATGCAAGAAGAGAGATACAACCAGGTTTGTTTCTTTATTATCTCAATGAAATAATTTCTGAGGTGACATTTAACATTCGTTGTCACAATTGTCATACATTAGAAATAAACTTAATTTGAAGTTATAATTTATAACATATAAATTTAAGAATTGAATGTTTTTTTTTTGTTTTTTTTAATTTTCTCTTTAATTGAAATACAGGAGACGTAATAATAGTGGAAAAACCTTATGTGAGCGCTTTAAACAGAGAGAACTTTGAAACTCACTGCAATTATTGTTATAAAAGATTTAAGTCCCCCATTCCATGTGATACTTGTTCTCGGGTAAGATAAAGTAGACTAAGCAATGAAATTATATAATAAAAGAATATTAGTGAATCGTTTACTTTTAATTTATTCCAAGGTATGGTTCTGCAGTGAGGAATGCTTAAAAGCTAAAGCCGATTTGCACTCCTCAGAATGTCACGTTTTAAATCTTTTATATGAAGAAAGCATTGGTAGTATGGGAATTATAGTGTTCAGGTAGGTTTTAAATCATACTAGCCTCATGTATAAAGTAGTGATTATTGATATAAAAATTCTTTATTTTGAAGAAAGGAAACTTTTAAAAATAACTAATTGAATAAAAAAAATCGTAGAGAATTTCCCTCCTAAATCTAATTTTGTCTAGTTTTGGAAAAGTAAATGGTTCTGGATAATTCTAGTAAGTCATTGTGGAGTAAAACTTTACTATAAGAACTCTTAGATAACTACGTTATAATTATTTGTTTTAAGCCATTAATGAATACTATTCATGTTTTTAAAATATTTTCAGGCGAGATTTTAGCAATTAAAAAAAAAAAGTCATGTGGAACTAGTTCTTTGTAGGCACCTTCCTTTCGAAAAAATAACTAGTTGGCTAATTTTACATTAGCCGTTATCAAAACGTTGCATGAAATTATCCTGTTGAAAGGCTGTTAGATAATGTGAGGAGAGCCTTTTGACTGTGTATGATGCATGCTTTTTTATTATTATTATTAACAAAATATCGCTCAGTACACCCAACCCGTATAATATCATTTTTAAACTTTTATTTTTACAAGTTTAGGCGGTAAGATCACAGCATTTTAATTCCTAGTGTATAGTCAGCCTAACGTTTTGGACCCTGGACAGTTTAAAATAGCTTCGGATATCTAAGGGCAGCAAAACCACGATATTTAACTGCTCGTATAGAATCGGCTTTAGTATTTAGAGAAACAGAACAGGATCTTTATCAATTTCATGATAACCCTTTCGATTTTCATGAAACTCGCATGAAATAATTTAGATGTGCTATAGATAACGAAGAAAGTAGTCAAAACGGCAAAAAAAGGGTCTGAAAAACTTATCAAGTCTCCAAAATTCACATATTCGTCTATGCAGAAAATCGTAAAAAAAAAAACGGGTTTCAAAATTTCATGAAACATACGAAATGCTTGAAAATGAACTCTAATGAAGAACGTAAAATAAAACTTCGAGAGTAATGCCCCTGGAAAAAGTTATGAAATAGCAAAATTTCATTTTTAGAATGTCAAATCAGTTTTGTTGTAAGAAGCATTTTTTTCCCTTAGACTTATGTTTAATTTTTTTTTCACGCACTCACTGGTTGGGGGTACAGCCAGTGGAGCCCCAGTAGATAAATGTTTGTATGTCATGCATTTGCATCTTCAAATATTTCTCCTACAAATATAAAATTTGGGATTTTATAACTCTTTCCTGTGTCATTGTGCGACTTCACAACTTATTTTTGGGTCATTCCTCACGGTTTCTATTGTTTTTCGTTATCTACGGCTCATTTCAAACATTTCCTACAAGTTTCATGAAAATCAAGAGGGTGATATGAAATTGGTAATGTCCCAGAATAGGATAAATATAATGACAAATGAAAAATTTCTATCTTTGTCTTCCTTAAGATTTATATGCGATCAAAAAATTAGTAAATAATTTTTCTTGTAATGATAAAAATTATAAATAAATATTAAAATTTTCTGAATTCTATTACAGTTAACTTGGGAAAAGGTCAAATCATTAAGAAATTCTAAAAAGATTGATACAAAGCTGCCAGATTCTGACCCGCTACATGCGGAATTTAAAATGAAGGAAAAGTACTCGACGGATGATTATCTGACAACCTACAAACTTGTAACGAACTCTAGTAAAAGAAAATTTGGCGATATATTTAAAAGAACTATTACTGCTGTTTATATAAAGCAATGCTTAAAAGTAGTAAATTTTTTTAAGGAAGATAACGTTAGTTTTGATGATGAAATATTTGTGGCAAGTTTAATATTAAGACATTTACAAAATTCCTCGTGTAATGCTTACGGTATTATAGAATTTATCGTTCAAGAAAGTTGCATGGATGTCGATATTCTCGAACTGGGAGGAGGTATTTACCCAACAATATCTTTAATAAATCACAGCTGTAATCCAAATGTATTTAGATATAGTAGTGGAAAAGATTGTATAGTACGAGCAACCAAATTAATCGGAAAAGGAGAACAACTTCTTGACAACTATTGTTCCCTATATGATATGTTAGGAAGGGAATCAAGGCGTGCGGTTTTAAAAACCCAATATAAGTTTCATTGCGACTGTATAGCTTGCAAAGAAAACTGGCCTTTATATGAAAAGAACAAAGTGTACATGAGGTTAGCCTGTCCTGAAGAAAACTGTGACCAAATAGTAGAATATGACGGAAAGGAAAAAATGAACTGTCCATCTTGCGGTTTTAATAGGAAGCACAAAAATTTAATGACAGAAGTCAAAGATAGAATTAAAGAATATAAACAAGGGGTAAAATCCCTGAAAGATGGTCA
>JABUQX010047559.1:0-20000 GCA_015478945.1 Trachelipus rathkii | reverse complement strand
CCATAGTGCTCACTACTTATATTACCACAGCAACAACATTGTTACCCTCATGTAAGACCCTAACGCACTTAAGACTTAGTCCTTTACATTCAGCAACGATTTAATTGCACAAGCCACCTTCCTGGCCATTCACAACTTTCCTACTTACACTCTGCATCATCCGTTCCCTGTTTATCCAACATATATCCTAAATATTTAAAACTCAGACACTTGTTTTCAGCGTTGCTCACCATCCATTCATAACTTCACATCGAGGGACTTCGCTCACTACAACCATACCTTTTACTCTTATCTCACGTTCACTTTCAAAACCCCTCCTTTTACCACACCCTGCCAAAATTCTCTCTTTACCAATCCTCTCATAAAACTCTCTTCAGAGTCAACCACACAAAAACCAAACTTACCCGCATATAAAAAGGTAGGATACCTTCCACTTGCACCTCCATTCTCCCATTCATTCTAACACCATTCCGTGCCACCCCCATCTCTCTAATTCTTTCATAAACCCCATCCATATACAAATTGAATAAACTAAGGGGACATTAACACATCCCTGACTTCACTCCGCTTAGAATTAAATTAAACCAAATCACTTTTGACACATATTTATTCTTTGCACACGCTGTCACTATTCGTCATACACACTTTGATTAAAATCCATTCAGGAAGCCTACACCAAAACAACCATATATTACTAAAGCCTAAGCCATAGAGCTTCCTTATTATTCCTATCATACATTACCCTGTTTGCCAAATCCATTAAAACCTAAATTACAATTTATTCTTCTTCTCCCTCATTTTCTCAAAGATTCATTTGTTTTTCAATGTAAAGAATTTTGATCCACCAACACCCTCTTTACCACTCCTAAAAACCGCACCTTTGCTGTTTCTTCACCAATCAGTCCTTTCAGTCACTCGACGCACTCTCGACTAAAAATTACCAGCATATAACTTCCCTACAAACACTCAATAAACTAATTCCCCTAAAAATATTCACAGTTCCCGTTATCTCCCTACCCTTGTAATAAGGGTTTACTATACTGCTTCCTCCTCCAATCCCTCGGGAACTAACCCTCCATAAACGCTTTTAATTACACAACTTTCATAACTATTCCATAGTTTACTATTTATTCCTTAACCACACGCTTCACTATCGGTCATACACACTTTTGATTCCATTTCAGAAAAGCCACCACCAACACCATATTGATTTACTAAAACCTGCCATAAAACTTCCTTATTATTAATCCTATCATTAACACCTGTTTGCAAATCCATCAAAACCTTAAATACAAATTTATATCTTCTGCTCCCTTCATTTTCTCAAATCATTTGTTTGTTCAATGTAAAGATTTGATCCACACACCCTTTACTACACCCTCTAAACGCACCTTGTTCTTCACCCAATCAGTCCTTCAGTTTCACTCGACGCACTCTTTCGACTAAGATACCAGCATATTTAACTTCCCTACAACCCCCACTTCAATTAACAAATTCCCCTTAAAATTTCGACCAGTTCCCTTTATCTCCCTTAACCTTATATAAGGGTACTATTACTTGCTCTCCGTCAATCCCTCGAACTATACCCTCCATAAACGGCTTTATTACACAACTTTCAAATTCCAATCAATTACCATTTCTTCGCCTTTCGGTTTCTTGTCATTTCACTTGTAATTCATTCATCTGCCAAAGATTTACCATTCTTCAACTTCTCACTCTACCCATTTTTACCCTCCTCCTTGCCACCTTGAAACTCTCATCCCCCAAAATTACCTGAATTCCTTCTTGCACCATCAAACCCCACACACATTCAACTACCAACTCTTCATTACTTCTTTCTTACCTCTTCTTCTTCATCATGATAATAATAATAATAATAATAATAATAATAATAATAATAATAATAATAATAATAATAAAAAATTCTTTCTTATCTTCTACATTAAAGAGTTCCAATTCTTACATTCTTCGCAAAGAATTATAATGTTAAAAAAAAAAAAAAAAAATCGTACCTTCAGAAGGACGTTTTTACTGCTAAATGACATTGATTCATTTTAACTTTGATTTACTTTTTGAGCTTTTTTGGTGTCCTTATTGTCGCTGCTTCTCTTCGTGGGACGTCCAAAAGGAATTACCAAGAGCACTTCTGAAAACCTCCTCCGAGTTTTCTCTTTCTGGCATGAATTGCAATCCAAATCGCAGTCTTCTACCATTTGCAAATCTTTTAAGAGAAGTATATTATTGTATATATATATATTATATATTATATATATATATATATATTATATATAATATAATATATATATAATATTATATTTTATATATATATATATATATATATATATATATATATTAGTATATTATATATATATTTATATATAATCATCCATCATCTTCCTTCTTCTCTCCCCAGGACTGGAGGTAAGGTGCATGACATGCATCGCATCGGAAAAGAAAAAGTAGTAGAAGAATATGACCACCAAGTCGAAAAGAAAGCCCAGCCTTACCGCAACCTCTATACCTATTAGTGAAGAACTCGTCCCAGGTCAGAAAATTCAACTCGAAGCTCATGGGACCGCGAAGGGGACCCTCCACTTATTGCATAGCGTCCAGATTGTAGGGGTTTTCATCCTTTGGCCCAGGTGGGATTTGACAGCCCATACCCCCCACAAAACTTCGCCAGTTCTACTTTCCTATCATTGCCACCTTTCTTTCTCGGCTCTGCCAAACCTCACATTTCTTCTCCTACCAGGACATTCCTTTTACTGCACTCAACCACTTTTTCTTCTGTCTCCCAGCCAGCAGAGTCCCAAACACTCACACATATAAATTACGCTAACCAACTGACTAATCATTTCATCGCTTCCACATGACCCAAAAACCATCTCAACCGTACTTTTCATTTAATCTCTTTATTATCCCTTCTTCACACCACACAAACTTCTCTAAATACGTTCATTCCTATTTTATTAATTCTTCTCACACCTAACACGCCCCTTAAGATTGTCCAATCTGAACAGCATTGTTACTTTAGATCTAATAACCTCTTTATTCAAGGGACCCATAGGTTCTCACTTTAACTACGATTAACAAATATAACCACAGGCAACACACAAAAAACCTATCAGTGTTGAAGGCCTAGGCGGCACTTCAAAAAGACTTAGTCCTTTCACACCACCAACGATTTAATTGCCACCTTCCATCCTCGCTGCCATTCACAACTTTCCCTACTTTACACTCTGCATCATCCGTTTTCCCTTTTTCATCCCAACATATATCCTAATATTTAAACTCACATACTCTGTACCAGCTGCTCACCCAATCTAACATCAACCACACGAGATTGCCCTCAGCTCACAACCATAACCTTATTCTTATCTACCTTTACTTTCAAACCTCTCCTGTACCACCACCATGCCAAATCTCTCTTATCAATCCTCTCCCAAACTCTCTCAGATTCACCACACAAAAAAACAATAATTTTAATCTTTTATATAATGTCCACCCTGCACTCTCTTCCCATTCTCCATCATTCTTACACCATTTCCTGCCACCCCACCTCTAATGCTTTCATAACCCCATCCATAACAAATTGAATAACCAAGGGAACATAGCACATCCCTGCCTTAATCCGCTATTAATATTAAAACCAAATCACTTTCGACCACCCATTTATTCTTACCACACGCTTCACTATGTCCTCATCCATACTTTTGATTTCCATTCAGAAGGCCTACACTGACCACATATATCACATAACATCTGCCATAGAAACTTCCCTATTTAATCCTTCATTACACCCGTTGGGCAAATCCATAAAAAACCTTAAATACAATTTTTATTATTCTTCTCCCTCATTTTTCTCAATATATATATATATATATATGTATATATATATATATATATATTATATAAATATATATATTATTATATATATTATATATATATTATATATATTTATATATTATATATATATATATATATATATATATATATAATATATATATATATATATATATATATATATATATATTTATATATATAAGTGGTTATCGATGTTAAGTTGGTTGCGATTGCTCGGTAAATATTGGATTGACTCAATAAAGGGGGATTGAGTCGGTAAAAGAGTGCATGAAGTGTTTCAGAAGGAGTATTGAATTGGTGACTTTACCAAGGGAATTAAGTAATATCTTCTGGAAGGAAGTGCGGTTAAAAAAAAAAAAAAAAAAGTAAAGTTTAAGTCTTCAAAGAAGTAAAAATACGGATTGGGTACTTTATAATGATGATGAAATTTGAAAATGTGAAGGAGGAATGTAGAAGGACACTGGAAAAATCTACCAACGTTAGTAGTAATGAGAGGGGAAGTGAATGTGTGGTGTGGGTTTAATGATGTAAAGGAAGGAATGGGTATTTTGGAGAAGAAGTAATAGATAAGAGTGAGAAAGGTGGAGAAGGTAAACTGCAGGTATAGGTGGAATACAGATTGAAATGTTCAAAGAAATGGAGGCGAGATTTGTTGAATTGGCCAGATATGAACTGTGCAACAAAGCATTTATGAAGGATATAGTTACGTAGGGAAGTTTGGAGGAGAGCAGGAATTGTAGTACCCTTATATAAGGTAAGAGGGATGAAAGGAACTGTAGGAACTATAAGGAATTAGTTTATTGGACTGTTGTAGGAAGATTATTTATTGCTGGTATTTGGTCGAAAAAAGAGTACGTCGAGTAAAACTTGACTGACGAATAACAGGGTGCATTTAGAAGTGGCAGAGAATGTGTATATCAAATTTTCTCATTAAAACAAATGATTGAAGAAAAATGAAAAAAAAAAGTTAGAATTGAAATACAATTTTAAGATTTTACGGACTTCCAACAGGGCCGTATGACAAAGTTAATAGGGAAAGCTTTTGATGTAGTGTCCAGTTGATATATGGATGTTGGTGGTAGGCTTTTTAGGAAATTCAAAAAAAAATTGTTATGATGATAGTTAAAGGCGTGTGTAAGAATTAAATGGAGTTGAAAAGCGATTGGTCTAATATTAATAAAGCGGAGTGAGCAGGGATTGTTGTGACTTTCTTGGTTATCAAGTTATTGTATAATGGGGTGGTTGTTATGACAAGAATAGACGTAGAAGTGAGGTGGCAGGAAAGGTGTTTAGAATGACGGAAAATGGAAGAGAGTGGAGGGTGCCCTGCTTATTGTATGTGGATGAATTAGTTTTGTGTGTCGAATCTGAAGAGTTTGAGAGGATTGGTAGAGGGGTATGACAGAGTGCATAAAAGGAGGTGTTTGGAAGCAAATTTACATAAGAGTGGTTATGTAGTGAGTGAGGAAGTATTGGCTGTTTTGAAATGTAAATGGTAGATTTGTTGGGCAATTGGAAAACAAGTATCTGAGTTTTAAATATGTAGGATATAATGGTGGATGAAAGAAGGAACGAATGATGAAGGGTGTAGTAGGGTAGTTACAATGGTTAGGAAGGTGGCTCGTGTAATTAAATTCATGGTGTATGCAAAGGGACTAAGTCTTGAGTGCGGTTAGTTTTGCATGAGGGTATGTTTTTCTTGTGTTAATGTATAACAATGAAACATATGGTATGGGGAAGTCTAAGGTACAATGTGTTCAGATGAACAAATTTTTTTTTTTTTTTTTGAGCTAGTGTACAAAGTACCCACCACGGCTCCCAAAGCGGCCACACTGGGTTGAAAAAAAAAAATCAACCCACCGATGGGCGGGGTCCAGGAAACACTACATATTTTTAAACAGATCAAAAGGAAGATTTGAATAGAAGAATGGAATATTTCAGTCAATAAAATAAAACAAAAACTTTAAACAAAAGTACATCCTTGCATTATAAAAAGTCCAGTTATTACGTAACCAAAAAACCCAAATATTATGAAGAAGATTCACTTCTTGTTAGAAAAACAAGAAAATAAGTTACTTTATAAGGGAGATTCGGATTTAAGATAGTGGGATAATCTTTTGGAAAGGTTTGTTTATTGGATCGTAAAGTAGGGAAATATGACGCGGCGAATAGGGTTTCCAGCTGGAAACAAGTTCAATGAAGATGATGGCAACAGAATTGCGGGTTATGACTACATGGCAAAAAAATTTTACAAATGGGAGGGGGGGTTCCCGTGGACATATAGTTGGAACTGTGAGTTTTGGATATTTGGTGTGGCATTACGGAGGCGGTTGCAAGTATCACCTCGTGCTTAATCAGCGTCGTCGGTGGGGAGAAGACCCCACTCCCCGATGGATCGGCTTTATATTTCTAAGTTTCGCCTTCCTCTCTGAGTTCATTCGTTCCTGCGCTCTTGCAATTAAAGATCGAAGAAAAAACCTTGTCGTGGAGAGCAGGATTAGGTTAATCGGTTGATGGGAGGGGCAGCCTAATCGAAATATAGGAATGAACACATTAGGGAGTCGTGTGGTGTGAAACATAAGCCTAATGAGCAGAATAAACGAGGAGTTACATCGAGATTTGATTTTGATCGATTATGGAAAGCGTTGATGATAGTCGGTGGTTTAACGGATGTTTATAGCCCAGTGTGAGCGTACTGGGGAATCGACCGGCTGGGAGACTGAAGAAAAAGTGATTTTGTGAAGGGGGGTATGATTATGGCCACCTTGGTCGAAGGGATGAACCCGGCATCGGCGGGATAGCCACAGTAAGAGTTCCGTCGCGTCTTGTGGAAAGCCCTAGGGGTGGATTTTTCGACTGTGATTTTTTGAGCTCACCACTTAAGTCGTAATTAAGGGTAGGGGGGGGGTGGCTTTCTTTTCTACTTTGCGTCATGACTAACCACTTTTGCTTCCATGTATTTTATTGCGCTACCTCACCCCAATCTGGGTAGATGATGATGATGATTATTATTATTTATGTATATTATTTAAATTTTCATAAAATATCTTTTCCCATATTATTCGTAATATTGACTAAATTAATCCAAAATGGAAAAATATATTTCCTATATCAACAGTTATACATGAATCCTCTTATTGTTAGCTAACTTGTTTCTGGAGTTAAATTATTATCTAAAAACAACAACCATAATTTAAACTAATAAACTATAATATATATATATATATATGATATATAATATATATATATTATATAAATATATTATAATATAATATTATAATAATATAATATATATATATATATAATATATATTATATATATAGCTATATATATATATATATATATATAAATTATATATATATAATATATTTAATATATTATACTATATAATTATATATATATATATAATTATATATATATTATATATTATTATATATAATATTATCTATATATATAATTTATATATATTAGGATGTGCGAATTATTCGGTAAGTATTCGGTTTTCGGCCTATTCGGCCAAAATACCGAATATTCGGTATTCGGATTTTTGCCGAACTATTCGGGCCGAATATTCAGCTTTATAAACAAATAAATTACGTCAACATAAGGAAAAAGTTATTTTTTTCAATTTTAAAATTGAAATTTTGAAAACCATTTTCCAAAAAAAAAAAAATTTAAAAATATAGCAAATTTGTAAGCCAGTATAGCGAGAAATTCTTTGTCATTTGTCAGATCTTATAAGGGCCTTTGACATTTTTCAATATTTCTAAAAACTAGAATTTATTTTAGTATACGGGAAATTGGGACAAAACCCCATTGGTAGCTGGTATAAGGAAAAGTTGGCTTGCTATCAATTTCATGTTTTATGCACATGTTGCAACGATGCATTCACGATTCAATATATGTCAGAAGTCTGTTAAAGAATTTTATTTACTTGCAGAAGCATATCCTCTTCATTTTACACCATTCAGCAACGGAAGCTGCACAAAGCTTAAAACTTTACAAGATGCAGCTAAATGTCAAACAGCATAAAATTAATTCAAGACGTTACTACACGCTGGAACAGAACTTTATGATTATGCTTGAAAAGATTGAGCATATTGTAACCACTTTGTGTTGAACAAAAAAGTTTCCCCTATTCATTATACGCTTTGCTGAATGCAATCAGAAAATGTTGACTGATTTTAAGTGGCAAAATAATTCCATTAACTTGAGCCCATTTGACAACATCTCTAAAACAAGCATTAAACGTGAAGTAACAGTCACTCAAGTGATCCCTTCCATTTGAGCAATAAATCTTTATTTAAATAGCCAATTTAAAGGCAAAAAGCTTCAGTGGAATAATTAATTACACTCGTTGAAGAGCTTAAAAAATCAGTAGAAAAAAAAGACTTTCTAAGTTTCTGTGTGATAAATCTTTGTGGTAGCTACTTTCTTAGATCTGGCGATTCAAGCAAATTTTTCAACCCATTGATATTCAGATTGAATCATGCAAATTTATTATGTTTTCAAAGGGTATGGAAAGAAAAATGCATGAAAAATTAGCTCCTGGACTCTTCTGCTGGACGATTGATTCACGTATTGGGGAAAGTGAAGCTGAAGGGCCCATTTTCACTTCTTTTTAATGGATTGTTTTTAAAGAAATTGTGGCATCAAAATCGTCACACAGAAAAGAAAGTGAGAGTGAAAAAGAAAGTCCCATTTCTTCTGGACGATGTTTGATATTGTACAATTAAACTGCGAGCCGATGCATAACCGGGAAGTGCATCAAGAAATAAACAAATATATAAGTTGCCTACTTTGACCATTGAAGACAATGATATTCCCTCCAATTGGTGGAAAAACACTGAGAGGAGCGTTTAGGAAATTTGAAAAAAAAATTAGCAATAAAATTACCTTTCAGCTTCCACCTTCATCAGTACGAAAGTTGAAAGAATATATTGAGAACAGGGAGGAAATATTAGGGATAACACAAACAAAATAGGTTTATCCCTGGGAATGGAGAAAAAACTGCTTAATGTTTCTGTTCATTTAACCTTAGAAAGAGCTTATTCAAATGAAGTTTAGTTTAATATCTTGTTAACTACGAAACTTTTCAATTTATTTAATTTATTTTTTAATATGGTTAATGGGTTTGCTTATAGGTAAGAAATAGTTATTTACTTTTAGTTTTATTACTTTGTATATAACTGGTAAAATGAAATTTCTTGGACGGGTTTTCGCAATTATTATTGATGTGCTGATGCCAAAAAGAAATGTTAATCGTTTTTTGCATATCCCACATCGCATTTGTGAGATGATTGTGTTGTAACACAGATTTCTAAAAAATTTTTATGATTTTTTTATCTTTTCAAGAGGGTCTATTCACCAATTATTGGGATTAGTATATATTATATATATATATATACTATATTATATAATATATATATATATATATATATATATAATATAATATATTATTATATATATATATATAATTATCTATTAATATATATATATACCGAATAATATATAATGATATATATTATATATATTATATATATATATATATATATAATATATTTATATTATATATACAGTTGATTATAATATATATATATTATTATTATATAATATATATATATTATATATATATATAATATTATATATAGTATATATTATATATATATACTTAGTTATATAATATATAGTATATATATATAATATACGTTATATATATTATAATATATATACTATATATATATATTATTTATATTATATATATATATTATATATATTATATAATTATATATATTATATAATATATAATTATATATTATTATATATATATATAATACGGTTATAGTAATATATATATATTATATATAATATATATATATATATATATATAATATAATATATATATATATAGTATATATATATATATATATAGATTATATATATTACGGTTATATATATATATATATATATATATATATATACTATATATATATATAAATTATATATATATATATATATTATTATATATATATTATATATATATATATATTATATATAATATATATAATTATATATTAATATATATATATTATATATATAAAATATATATAATATATTATTAAATTATATATTATATTTATTATATATATTATATATATGATAATATATATATATATATATATATATATATGATATATATATATTATAGATATATATATATATAATATATATATATATATATATTATATATATATATTATATATATATATATTAATAGATATATTATATATACTATATATTATATATATATATATATTGGATATATGAAGGGAAAGAAACCCAATTCGCAATGATATGATTTTTACATGTCTTTGATTTAGATTTATATGTTAAACATATGAGTTACCAACTATTGAATAAGAGTTAATATTTGAGAACCAAAACAATGAATGTTATAGAAGGAATGGGTTTAGTTAATTAAAACGAGGGTAGTAAAACTTTCTCTTCGTAGACGATTTACTGTGCATATCGTCTGGAATATCCCTCATCAATCTCTAAAACAATAGTCGGCCATCATATTGATATCCCACTTGCCCTGGTAACGTCCTTGCAGGACTTTAGATCTTGATGGAAGCGTTCACGCCTGCTTATCACTAACATCGCCTTTAGGTATCCGGAAATTTTTTAGGTTGAAGAATGTTTAAGTAGTGCAACTTTATTACTCATTGCTTACATCCATGAGAATGAAAAACTTGCTTAGCAGTTTCCTGTAACAAATTTATGGTTCTCGGCTTTTTCCTGTTCCCAGAAAAATTTCTGTGCACATCTGAAAAAAAGATTCCAGCCTTTGCCGTCTAACCCACAGTCATTTGTTGTTAGCAAAGCAGGCATCACGAGGAGTTGTCTGCATTGTGGGTCATTTCAAATATCCCAGCATTTTGCTTCTCGTCACTCAGACCAGGAAAAGTTGAGCATATATTAGCGGGAGCCATTTCACCATCATGGTCCAGGGCCTTCACCAAATTGTTTCATCAAATCAAGTTTTATGTGTAGTAGAGGTAAGATGATTGTTTTTTCTCTCTCTGTACAAAAGGTTCACGTACGATGTTCCTGTCACCTGGTCGGGCAAGGTTTCCCTACGGTTGGCCATTCTACTTTTGCGTCCAGTGATCTTTTCCGCGCCGGCCTGTCCCAATAGGCACAGGAACAGGGACTATTTGGTGGAAACCTGCTTGCTGAGCGAGGCAAAATGTTTACATTTTGAGGGTCGACGGCATATTTACCATCCATGTGCCTGATATTGTAGCCTCTCCAAAACTGTCTTTATATTTGCATACTCCTCTCCTCTCATCCGTACCGAGTATCCTACTGGAACCGAAGCATACCTATTGTGCCGTTGTGTAACAAAACACACTTTAAACTGCTCTTGGAAGTATCAATAAACAGTCGCCACTCACCTGGAATCGTATGCTGGGGAGTCCCATAGCGAGTAGTAGTAGGCCTGCAACCTCACTGCAATACACAAGGTTACCATCTAACTGGAAGAAGAGCC
Organism: Trachelipus rathkii; assembly: GCA_015478945.1. Taxonomy (NCBI): domain Eukaryota; kingdom Metazoa; phylum Arthropoda; class Malacostraca; order Isopoda; family Trachelipodidae; genus Trachelipus; species Trachelipus rathkii. Next base: position 8,584 of record JABUQX010047559.1, on the reverse strand, counting down.
TCCGCAGTTCTGCTTCTCTGTTACGATAAAAATTGTTACTCTTGTGCCATGGTTCCAGTAAGTCATTATTCATTGGCAACTCGAGCCAACAAGCCTCAGGGGACAAACTTCGGCAAATTACAATCTCAAAACAAGATCCGGCTTCAGCTTCACCTGGCGTAACATGACGGGGGGGGGGGACCATCCGACTGTATTTCAGATTGATGATAGACATCGACATATATTTCATTTGGATTCCATGACATGTTAGGACGTACCAAGATTTACCACATTGCTTCCCGAATTTATCGACTTGTAGTTAACTGCTTGATACTGTGAATATATGCAAGAAAGTAACGGTTCTATAAAACAGGCCTACGTAGTCGCACAGAATTTTTGCCATTCCTTAGAGAATATGCCAAAAAATAGGGATCCATGATTGCACGAAAACGGGATGTGATAAGCAAATCCGGGAATATATATGGAATCAGCACCTCCGACTTACTATATATATCTGCTACAAAGTCCATCCATAAAACAATTTCCACTGATTCTTCATGGGCATTGTAAAGTTTTCTTTATTTTTCCCTAAATGGAGGACCGAACTTTGAAATAACTATTCGGCCCCGGAATAGCGAAGTTGATTATTCGGGCCGAAATCGGAGTTTATTCGGCGAATTACTTGTAGCGAATATTCGGGTATTCGTATTCGGGCTTTTTCACTTATTCGGCACATCCCTTAATATATATATATATATATATATATATATATATATATATATATATATATATATATATATATATATATAATATATATATAATATATATATTTATATAAATAGATATAATATATATATATTATATATATATTAATATATATATATTTTTTTTTTTTTTTTAACAAAAGTGAACTTCAGTTCAGATGTTCAATTATTACAATAGTTAAAAAAAAATTTTTAAATAATAACCCTTCATAAACGTAATTAATGGTTAAAAAATTTATATATTTTAAATTGGAAAAATAATAAACATTTTAAATTACTAAAACAAAAACAACAAAAAAAACATATAAAAATAAAAAATAACATATAATCATTAATAAAACAATTGGATAATTTGATCATCCCAACTCGAAATTTCTATACAAATAAATTTAAAAAAATTGTTCTCTAATCTTTTCGAGCAAGTATAACAAGTGAAGATTATATATAAAAGGTACTTACGATCCTTTGATTCAGAAAGTATGCAAATCTGTTGAATCTCCTTGGATGACACTCTTAGGAATCAAATGAACAACAATTGCAGGTCCACACAGCACTGCCATCATCAAAGAATGAAGTAATACAACACCAGAGACCATACGACCAATAATGAACATAAATGTAAAAGTACCCACCATTATAGCAGCAAACTAAATATATATTATTATATATATATACACGGTATATATATATTATATATAGTATATATTATATATTATATATATATATATATATATATATATTATATATATATATATATATATATATATATAAAAAAAAAAAATAGTATATATATATATATATATATATATATATATATACACGGTATATATAATGTGTGTGTGTGTCATCTACCTCCTTTTCCCAGACTCGGGGTGAGGTACGCAACATACACCAAAAACAAAAAAGTAGCAGAAGAATATGGCCTAACTCTAAAGGAAATCTCTTTGACATCATCCTTCAGTTAGATCTTGTCCCAGCCAAAAAAAAATTCACCCTGGAGCTTCACAAGACTGCGAAGAAACCCTCACTGTGGCTTCTTGTCGATGTAGGGTTCATCCCTTGGGACCAAGGTCCACAACCGTAGTTCCCCTCACAAAAAAACCCACCAATTCACTTCCTTATTATGCCACCTTTCTTTCTCGCCTCTGCCAAACTAACATTCCTTTACTGACTCAATCCACTTTTTCTTTGGTCTCCCAGCTGATCGCTTCCCGGCACACTCACTACTATAAATCCACTAAACCAACCAACCATCATCCATCATTTCCATTTGACCAAATCATCTTAATACACTTTCGTTTGTTCTCTCATTTACACATTTCTTCACACCACATAACTCAATAACACGTTCATTCCTCATTTTTTTCAAATCTTCTCACACCTAACATGTCCCTAAGATTATCCATCTAAACTCTATGCTTCTTATTCCACACCAGTTTCATGGACCTTTAATAAACCAGTGAACATTAAAAATTATCTTTGTAAAGTTGGTAAAACTAGGAAATACATTTTATGATTCAAGGGAAAAATCAGAAATAAGAGATTTTATTTATTTTAATTAAATTTGTGAAGTTTCATAGAGTATTTTGTGTACTTTTTTTTGTCTTAAATGAAATTTTTTTTTCATTTTCAAAATTATTTTATCTTGTAGTTAAATTATTTTTTCCTTAGAATTTATCGAGTTTAAATTAAAAAAACTTAAAACAATTACCATAGACCAAATGCACGCAGGGTTGGCGTTGATATGCATGGCAGACCGCTCGCTCCAAATGAACGCTGCGCGCGAGTAAGTTGTATATGGGTCAATCCATTTTTTCCGTACCGCTGATGGCCGCTCGATAATTTTTGAAAAACCTTTTATATTTTGCATTGGCGTTAATGTTTATCCCTGGCAAGTCAAAACCAATCCATCGTTTTGTAGACTTTACTCTGGTTGTTAACCAGGGTGAGCCAAAATGTTTGACCAGGTGGAGCGAAATTTATCACTTAATAGAGGTAACATTTTAAGTCATATCTCCATATTGGTAATTATACCAAAATTTTCAGAGAGAGTATTGTTTGGGGATACTTTAAGGATACATTTTGCCTTTTCTGTTTTTTTTTTGGGAAAAATAAATTATTTCACCATGAAATTGAATCCGAAAAATTGTGTTTAAAATCGAAGAAATTTCCATTTTCGTGGGTGTATTATTTAAAAGAAGGAAATTAATTTAACGATATTAAATTTTGTGTGATGATACATACTAAAGGAGTATGGTTTAACTTAAATTTTATTTGAAGTTTGGTAAATATTTTTTTAAAAAAAATTTACAGGGTGTCAAAAATCAATTTTCGGAAAATCCGGTAACTTTGACCCTTAATATCTCTGATGGGGTGTAAGTGCTAAAAATCTGAAATTTTCCCACATTATACTACTACCATAGATGTTCCTTCACCTGCATTATTGACTTTGGTATTTGCTGTTTTAAGAAATACAGCCTTCAAAAAAATGCCAAAAAAAAATTTTTTTTTTTAAGTTGTTGTAAATGTAAATGGTAATTGATACAAATAATATTTAGTACCTATGTATGTGTTAAAGTGTGGTAAATATTTATTAGTTATTATTAGAAATTATTTAACATTTTTTATTTATAATTTCGTTTTTTTCAATTATTATTTAGCATAAAACAAGTGAAAATTAAAATTCATAAATTATCGTCAAAAATTTCACGTTGGAAAAATGTCAATAAAATATAACTAGACTTGTGTTTTCTATCCAAATTAATACTATAACATTATTGAAAATTTCTACTTAACATTTTTAAATTATAATTTAAAATTAGTTTGGAAAACACAGACGCTAATTAATATTTAATGACTGTTTCTCCCCGACGCCGCTGACCGGTTTTTCCCGAATTCAATTTTTTGAAAAATGGAAATTTTTAAAAACAAAATTTTAAAAAAAATATTTATTCTATATTTTATTATTTTCATTATTTTATAACATTAAGGAAACTCCCAAAGTGTTGGAAAAAAAACTATTTAAGTAAAAGAGTAACTATAAAATTTCGATTTTTCAAGATTCATTAAAAAAAAAAAACGGCGATTTTGACCGATTTTCCCCCATTTTACGTATAATATATATATATATATATATATAATGTATATATATATATATATATATATATATATTATATATTATTATATAATATATAATATATAGTTAATATATAATATATATATTATAATATTATATATATATAATATATATAAATATAAAATATTATAGATATATATATATTATATATTATATATATATATTAATATATATTAATATATAAACGTAGCACACACAAACATTTTTTTTAAGAAAAGAGAGGCCCGTATTATATTTTTTATTTACAATCAACATGGGTGAAGAGCGACCACAAAGCCACACTTCAAATCTTAAGCTTGCATAAACTGAAGTAATGTCGCGCTGTACATTAAAATATTTATTACGTCTGTGTTTGCTCTAAAACTAATTTTAAATTAATAATTTAAATGTTAAGTAGATTTAAAATGTAAGAGTTTTAAGTTGGATAGGAAAAAAACAACAGGTCTAAGTTATATTTATTGCTTTTCCAAAAACGTGGAATTTTCCAAAATAATTGAATTTATTTTCATTGTTTTTTGCTTAAATTACAAATTTGAAAAAAAAAAAACAAATTGACAAAAAAAATTTTAATTTTAATTTCCAATAATATAATAATATTTACACACTGTAACAATATAGGTACTTTATATACGAGTAGGCCTACGTATGCTTTCATAACACAACTTAAAAAAAATTTCTTTTGTTGGCATTTTTTGAATGGCTGTATGTTCTTAAAAACAAGCAAAATGACCAAAGTTGCAATTGCAGGTTGAAAGGAACATCTATGTATGTAGTATAATGTGGGAAAATTTCGAAGATTTTTAGCATTACACCCATCAAGATATTAAGGTTCAAAGTTACCGATTTTCCGAAAAATTGATTTTTGGACACCCTGTAAATTTTTTTAAAAATATTTACCAAACTTCAATTAAGATTTAATTAAACCATACTTTAGTTATGTATCATCACACAAAATTTTATATCGTTAAATTATTTCCTTCTTTTAATAATACACCCACGAAAATGGAAATTTCTTCGATTTTTAACACAATTTTTCGGATTCATTTTCATGGTGAAATATTATTTTCCCAAAAAAAAAAACAGGAAAGGCCAAATGTACCTTAAAGTATCCCTAACAAATCACTCTCTATGAAATTTGGTATAAGAATTACCAATATGGATATATGACTTAAAATGTTACCTCTATTAAGTGATAAATTTTGCTCCACCTGGTCAAACATTTTGGCTCACCCTGTTACAACCAGAGTAAATCTACCAAAAAACGGAATGGTTGGTTTTGAACTTGCAGGGATATTAACGCCATGCAAAATATAAAAGTTTTCAAAAATTATCGAGCGGCCAACTTCCATTATTTTGGTACGGAAAAAATGGATAGACCCATATGTATATAATGTAAATATAACTATAGACATTATCGTGCTATAAATTACACTTTATTACATATTTTTTTATTTAATGGGAAAATTGAGAAAATTTGTAAAAAAATCCCTCATATGAAATAATTCTCAGATAGCATTACCAACAATTCTGATTCTAATTTTTTTATTGCTCCCTGGTTTAATAAAGGGCCAGTTTCACTACTCTAAATTAACACCGGTAACAACATACCTTCATACAGAACCCTAGTGCACTCAAGACTTAGTCCCATTGTATTCATCAATGATTTAATCGCTTCAGCCACCTTCTTACCAAGAGCAACTTCATACTACACTGAATCTTTCGATCCCTTTTCATCCAACATATAGCCTAAGTATTTAAACTCAAGATACTTGCTCCAACTGCTCACCATCCAACCAGGGTTGTGGAGTCGGTTCAAAATTTTCAGAGTTCAAACTCTTGAAAATTACCGACTCAGACCTTTTGAAAATTACCAACTCCGACTCCACCCTCTGAAAAATTTTAAACCCCAACTCCATCCTACTGAAAAGTGATAATTTCAGGGACTAACTCCACAATTAATTTACCATTCCATTTCCATAAAAGTAAAAAAAAAGGTAATGAAACATTTTTGCTAACTTATCCAACTAACTAACAGACACATGTCATGCGGTTCCCGCAAATCAGTTATTGTGCTTCTACATTGTATAGTGTATAAATTATGAATTCTTCACTATTAAGAAGTTACGAACCATAACAATGCATTTAATTTCATCATCACCAATTTTTTAGATATCTAATCTTTTTACATAGACTGTGGCACTGTAGTTAGTAGTTACCTATTAGTAACCAATAGGTAACTACTAACTACAGCGACCAGTCTAAGGAAAAAGATTAGGAATCCAACTTTTTTTTGGGTGCATCATAAATAAAATACTCTTCAAATTCTTCAATAATCAAATAATAATAAGAGATAATAATAATAATAAGCTCTTCAATATCTAGAAGCTTTTCTTACTCATCTTCTGAGCTTTCTGAAGAATGACTTGAGAAGGTAGTAATGGGGGTAGCTGTAGTTTCTCACTACAATATATTCAGATGTATCCTTTTCTTCTTGAACTTCTTGAAATCCTTCCTTTAATACAAATGGTCACTTTGCAAAGTGCAGATTAGTTTTTGTGTTGATCTTCAGGTTAAGCCTTACCTGTAGGATAGGATTCAACCATAAACAGCAGCTAGTAGAATATCATTGTCAATGAGAAAAATTTCTCTTCATACCATGGAGTCTTTTATTTCTTCATAATCTTAAATATAGATAGGATAAGGTTTGAAGGTTGAATTTATTAGAATATAATCCAAATTGAAACATAAAGTGCATGTTAAAAAACTTCAAAGTTTGCAATTGTATTTTGTGCTGTGATTGAAGTGATTGAAGTAGCTATCAGGGTCTCAATTCAAAACTTTGTCAGTTCAAAATTTTCTCACTCCAACTCTACTATCTTAAAAGTTACCAACTCCGACCTCTTGAAAATTACCGACTCCGATCCACCCTCTTCAAAATTACCAACTCGCGACTCCACTCTCTTTAAAATTACCGACTCCCCGAACTCACACTCCACAACCCTACATCCAGCATGATTTCACACCTCGGACTCTCTTCAAGCACTCCCATCACCTTACTCTTATCCACATTTACTTTCAAACCTCTCCTTTTACACATGCTGCTAAATCGCTCTACCAATCCTCTCAAACTTTTTTAAGATTCGCCACACAAAACCAAATCATCAGCGCACAATAAAGCAGGGCACCTTCTACTCTCTTCTATTCACCATCAGTTAAACATTTCTTTCACTATACTCTAATTCTTTCATCACCCCATCCATATACAAATTAAATAGGCATGGAGGAGTAACACATCCCTGCCTCACTCCACTATTAATATTAATCCATTCACTTTCGACTTCCATTTATTCTTACACACGCTTCACTATCGACATAAATACTTTTGATTACATTCAGAAGTCTACCACCAACACCATATATCACCAACACCTGCCAAAGAGCTTCCCTATTAGTCCTGCAATACGCCTGTTTGCAAGGTCTATAAAAACCTAAATACAATTTCTTCTTCTCTCATTCATTTGTTTCAACGTGAAAATTTGATCTACACATCCTACATCACTTCTAAATGCACCTTGTTCTTCGCCAATCAGTCCCTCGACGCACTCTTTTAACCATAATACCAACATATATCTCCCCATCTACACTCAAACTAATTCCTCTACAGTTCCTTCAGTTCCCCTCATCTCCCTTACCCTTTTATAAGTGTACTATTACTCCTCTCTTCCAATCCTTCGGAACTATACCCTCCACATCCGCTAATCATAATCTTGCCTCCATTCCTGATCATTTTACCAGTAATTCCATCTATACTTGCGGATTTATCATTCTTCAACTTTCTCACTCTATTATTACATCCTCCCCACTAATTTCCTCATTCCCAAAATACTTATTTTTTCTTACATTATCAAACCCACGCACATTCACTATCACCTCTTCATTTCTTCAGTGTTATGCTGATTTTCGAAGTGTTTCCTCTTCGCTTTCCTCAAATCCATTTCCGTAATGAAAATCCTATTACTATTCATTTTTCTAAACAGATTCTCCTTATTTTCATTCTTATACTTGGTAGTTCCTTCCAGAAGAGCTTCCTATTCCCTTGTAATCCCCATTCGTCCTCCTTCCAAGTTGTTCATTTACCACTTTTTTTTCTTCCGGCCTATGCAATTTTTAATCTTCCATTTTTCCTCCTATAATATTTCTATTCACCTTTCTTTTTGGACCTCATCCTTGACTTTTGGCACATTCAACCATGCCACTTTTATACTTCTAACCGCTTGCATCGCCACTTCATTCTACTACTTACTATTGATATTCCTGCTTCTTAATTTAGCACATTCAAATGCTTCTCTTGCGCTGCTAACAAAAACTTCCCTCATTTGCATCCAGATTTGTTCAGCTTCATCGTGCTCACATTCAACTGATTTATTAGCAAGTACTGTCCATATAACCTTGCTCACTTAAATTCTCACTCTTAATTTTTTCCACTTTCTTCCTTATCTCTTTCCCCTACACCCATGCTCCCACTAACTTAATCTTGCATTAAGCAACATAATGATATGATATTACCATCCCAACCCCTCACTGATTTAACGTCCATCACATACTTCAATGTTTCCTTCACATCAATTAATAATACTTTTCACTTCGATACCATTTCCACCTACCCCAACTCTCGTATACCTTGTGCCCAAAGAATGTATTACTT
>JABUQX010047558.1:22500-25242 GCA_015478945.1 Trachelipus rathkii | reverse complement strand
AAGAGAGAGATAATATTCCAAATATTTATTCTATTTGTCGTAACCTCTCAAAAGCCAACCCAAAAATATTCACCTTAATTTGCTGACCCGCTGCTAAAACGCCCAATTTAATAATAATTTCGTTCAATTATAATAAAAGGCCTCATTTTCTATGTTCATAAATTTCTGGTGGCGTGAACAAAATATATTTACGTTAAAGAGACTACGAACAAAAAACAAAAAAAAAAAAAAACAAAGAACAAAGAAAAAAAAAGAAAATAAATGAAAAAAAAAGAGAAGGTCGTTTGCAAATGCTCTCTTCGTATGTCGTGCCAGACATTAATAGACTCTTCATACACACTCGTAATATATATATATATATATTATAATATATAATATATATATATATATATATATATAATATATATATATATATATATATATATATATATATATATATATATATATATATATATATTATTATATATATTATAGGACCTGTTATGTTTTAAGACTCCGTCAGTTTTGATTTTTTTTTGTTTTTTTTTCATATATTTCTAGTATATGATCCTAACAGTCAATTTAAAGGGTGACGGACATGATTCAAAAATATATAGGACCAGTTACGTTTTACGACTCCGTCAGTTTTAAATTTTTTTTTTTTTTTTTAACTAAAGGAATACCCAAGGGTAAACCGCAAAGATGGCAGGAGTCGGGTCTCTCGGCCTTCCGGGGGAACGACAGGGTAGGACTATTTCCCCCCCTCCGGGGAGGGTCTCCGGAACCCCCGCTCTTTGGTATTTGGGTGTCGCGGGGGTTCCTCCGCCCCTCCCCTACGGGGTATGGAAAACGTCCCCCCCTCTGTCCCCCGTCGGCTCGAGCCCCCTAATTTTTTTTTTTTTTTTTTTTTTTTAATTTTAAAAAAAAAATATTTTTTTTTTACATTTTTGTAATAAGCTTTACACGCTGATTCCAAATATGTAATTGGTTTTTCTGTAAGTGTTGTACTTTTCGAGATATTTCATTTATGAAAAAAAAATATTTTTTTTGTTTTTTTTTTGTTTTTTACATTTTTTGTAATAAGCTTTATACGCTGATTTCAAATATGTAATTGGTTTTTCTGTAAGTGTCGTACTTTTTGAGATATTTCATTTTTTAAAATTTTATTGATATAAATGTGATTTTTAAATAATTATTTAAAATATTTCGAACTTTTGAATCATGTCCATCACCACTGAAATTCATTGTTAGTATCATATACTAGCAATATGTTAAAAAAAAACAAAAAAAAAATCAAAAAACTGACGGAGTCTTAAAACATAACAGGGCCTATATATATATATATATATATATATATATATATATTATATATATATATATTTATAATATATAAATTTCTATGATATATATATAATAGATCTTCATACACACTCGTATATATATATTATATATTATATATATATATAATATAAGAGAGAGAGAGAGAGAGAGAGAGAGAGAGAGAGAGAGAGAGAGAGAGAGAGAGAGAGAGAGAAGAGAGAGAGAAGAGAGAGAGAGGGAGAGAGAGAGAGAGAGAGAGAGAGAGAGAGAGAGAGAGAGAGAGAGAGATTGGCGAAGCTATGTTTACTGCAGTGTCAGGAGTATTAAAGGAGAGTGACGCAACGGTTCGGTTGAAGTTGAGGAAAATGAGGTTGAAGAAAGTTGATAAGATGAAACCCTTTCAAGAAGAACTGTTCGTGACATAAGGACGGCAGCGCTCCAATACAGGATAAGCAATTACGTGAGAAAGTTCTGAGGGCATTTTGGAGGGCATAGCCTCTTGGTATAGCCTGTTTGGTGATATAAACCATGACTCTTCCAAGAAAATATATGACGATAAAAATAGATGTCACAGTTGACTGAAAGACTATATTGATTAGATATAGATAATGGGTTCTCCAAACCACGGTCCGCGGACCAAAACAGGTCCGCGAGGTTTACCAATCAATCCCGCAGTATAGAATGCACTGGTTTTATGTTTAAAACACTTTTAATTAAATAAAACACTCACAATTAAACACACTGTAAGAAACTATAGTCACAAAACAAAGTAGTCGCACTGTATTTCACTTTTCAGATCTCACTTGTTGTTTCGAATTCAAACTTGGGTATGATGACCTACCTAGGTCTTGGCCCTTGAGACTTAGTGGAGGAGTCACTGTGGCCCTTAGGCTAAAAAGTTTTGAAGACTCCTGAGATAGATGATGGGAAGGAATTTTAACGGCATTTAGAGTAACCATTTTTACTCTGCCTCAATCAGATATATACGAGAATGGTTAGAAGTTAAAATGAATGAGTCACAGGAGATTTTACTCTCCATCAGCGGGATTCGAACATTGGACACCGCGTCGCAGTGTTAACAATAACCGGATGCTCTAACCACTAGGCCATCCACGTCCCCCCAAAAAGACGCTTCAAGCGTAGTTTTTAAAGCACCCGGTTTTCTCATCCCATAATTTCCAAAGCTACAATCCTAGCATTAGATATTTCCTGTCAGATAAGTTGTGTTTCAAAATGAAAAGAGGATAAGAGAGAGTCATCCGCATAAGAATTGAATGATGATGAAGAAGTTACTAATAAAAAATCGTTAGTGAACAACTAAAAGATGATTGAAGATAGAACTTAACCCTGAGGAACATCAGTATTACTCCTAATATATTTAAAGAATAAACGTCTACTATAGATGTTGCAGAAGAGCAGATGTTGCCAACTATTCCACGCATG
>JABUQX010047558.1:0-17500 GCA_015478945.1 Trachelipus rathkii | reverse complement strand
AAAAAATTGCCAATTTTATGTTTAATGTTTTTTTTTGTTTTTTTTTTTTTTTTACATTTCCTAACCAAATTTTTACAAGGGATTCCAAAAAATGTATTTCATTTCTCTGTAGCTTTTGAGTTTTCGAATATGATTTTTTTTTTTTTTTTTTTTTTTTTTTTTTTTTTTTTCAGTTTCCTCGTTAAAATTTTGCCAGGATTCCAGAATGTATTCCTTTTTCCGTAGCTTAGTAATTGTTGAGATAGGATTGTGGCTCTTTAGAGGCTGGCTCATAAATATATACTATATATAATATAAATAAATATAATATATATATATATATTATTATTATATATTAAATATATAATATATAATATATTATATATATATTATATATATATATAGTATAATATATATCTATATATATATATATTACTGTTATATATAATATCTATATATATATATATATTAATATATATATATATAATATATATATTATGTTAATACTGTATATTCTTTAGTATACCATATATGTAATAATAAATTATAGTATTAAGATAATATATTATAACCGGATGGGTGCCCCATCCAAGTTACAATAAGCGTTCATATCTAAGTGGGGGCTCAGAATACAAGAGACATTTCCATTATTATAATTACAACACACACACAAATCAACTGTTAATATATTAATTTAATTCACAAATATTTAAAACCCTAATATCTATCAAACCTATCTAAATATATTAACCAAAATATTTCAATATTAAATTTAAACCCTTAATTCATAAAGTACACATTAATCGTTCTCGCACTTCAAATTAACACATAAAAGTTAACCAAGTATCATTATTTAAATTGCTATATAAAAGAGTCAATGTTTCTCTTAAAAAAATACACCATACACATTAATCATCACCGAAAAGTTATCAAGTATACCTTTTACAATCCTCATCTGAAAGAGTCAATGTTTCTCTTAACGAAAGTATTATATACATTAATAAAAACCTTAAGAAAACCTTGTTACTACGTAACTTTTGTCAGTAAGTCCCTGTAGCTTTATTATAGGGAGTGCTATATCGGCACCCTCCAATTCTTCTTTAGTGGTGTCCACACCACCTGAGCTCCACCAATAACTCTGGATCCGCACACCAGCTTTGTTGCACCGGATCCACAAATTAGTTTTGCAACAGTTCCGCACCAGGTCTCCAATCGGTTTTGCACCAGGTCTCCAATCGGTTTTGCACACCTGCTTCCATACTAGGTCTCCAACAGGACTCCATATTGGGTCTGCAACAGGACTCCATACTAGATTGCAACAGGTCTCCATACTGGACCCCGATTTTTCCACGGGACACGAATAACTCCATATAATCTCCATTAAACTCCTTTGTCAAATTCGCTCCAACCACCTACACCACATGATCCAGGGCACCATTCTGCCAATAACGATCAACACTTAAGCACCTCCATGACTGTCTGCCAAAACATATCTGATTTTCGTTCTCAAATTTCTCCCGTATCACAACTTTCATTGGGAGTTTACTTGGTTATCAAACCGAACTGTACTATAATATATAATATATATATATTATAATATATATATAGTAATATATATAATATATATATATATATTTTATTATAATATATATATATATATATTATTATATAATATATATATATAGTATTATATATTATTATATATATTATATATATATAATATATATATATATATATTTTCTATTTAGAAATTACCGATCTAATTAAATGATGATTATATAATTAATTAGATTTCTATAAAAATGTTCTTTATTCTGAATTTTATTAGAAGCTATTCCAATTGACTTTTCCACCCCCCTCCATTAATCTTTTTCTTTTCCTCACAAACAAATAATTTCTTTTTTTTCAATATAGAACATTTTAAAACGCAAATAAATATTAAAATCTAATAAATAATTTTCCGTAATAAAACTAACTTAATTTTAATTCAAATGCTCAAGCAATACTCTCATTTTCGAAATTTTCAAAACCACGTGTTTATATGGAATCATATAGCAATCAATTCCAATAGTTTTTTTTACCTTTCTCTTAATTAAATTAATTTGATTAAATAAAAAAAAATACTGCAGTAAATGCTAAAACAATTTTAAAGAAGAATTGATAAAGAAAATAAGAAAAAAAAATTACATTCGTAAAAGTTTTAAAAGTTTTAGAAAATAATTTGGAAAGCCGACTTGAAAAATTTCCCAATTCTGAAACACGTGTAACGAAGAATTTTGGAATTTGCCTTTAAGTTTCATTCATTAATTTTTATCATCTTTAACACGTAATTAAGCTTAACAGTAGTCACATATTAATATTCCAAATTTTTTTTGTTAATATTTTAATGATTTTAAACCGAAAATTTTATTAATTATAGAAAAGAGAAAAATAAAGAGAATAGCATTTTGCATTGACTTTCGTTCAGTCTCCTAGACCTCCTCCCATCCGAAAATTTTAAAATTTGGAGTTGACGTCCTGAAGTGAACAGTGGAAGGCAGTTATTTTGCGAATTTAATTTTTTTTAGAAAAAGTGAAAGTTACGAAATTTTAAAATTAGATATATAAAAATTACAGTGAATACCGTTTTTTTAATTTAAACCGATTTAATCTTGGTACGTCCTTTACTTTTTTTTATTATTATGTTTTTTCTTGCCTGAGTAATAACAGCATGTTGTTTAAGTTTGAGCTTGTGTGTGTGTGCACTGGTTGGAAGATAACGAGACCTAACTTACTAGAGCAAGCGTGAATAATAATAATTATATTAACGGTAATATTAATGACGCATACTAACAATGAGAGAATTTTAATAAAAAAAAAAAAATAATAATAATAATAATAATAATAACAATAATAATAATAATAATAATAATTATAATGATAATTTTAATCATAATAAAAATTATAAAAATAAAAATCCTAATAATGTTAATAGTATTATTAATTAAAATAATACTTATAAGTATAATAAAATTAAAAATAATTTTAATAATTATATTTGATATTCAAATTAATAATCACAATTATATTAAAAATAATATTTTTAAAAGGTGGCATCAGTAATAATAATGATAATAAATTTAACAGAAATCGTATTATAGTAATCATTTAATTAATATAATTTTAATAAATTAATATTATAATCACTTAAAACAACATCTTAATTTTATAACATTTAATGAAAATGCGTAAGTAATTAAAATCAATAATTTTAATAAAAAAAAAAAAAAAAACAAAATTAATAAAATAATTAAAATAAAAAATTTAATAAAAAAAAAAAAAAAATAATTTTAACAGTATTATTAATTTAATACAAATTCCAGTCTTCTATAAGTATGCTAGTAACAAGAAATTTTTTAATGATAAAATAATTACTAAAATATATTAATAAGACTTAATATTATAATTGTAATATATCCAATTTTAATAAATAAAAATAATATATGATAATAATCTTAATAAGCAATAATTTTACCGTATTCTTTTCATTTTTTTTTCTCTGCATGGCAGACCTGATTAGCTGCATGGTATACTAGATCCTATGGGCAACTTTATTTTAAGCAGCATTGGTAGATCGGACCCTAATTTTATTGTATATTTTTTTAAGCTGCATTTTAGATTTTAGAGTTAACTTTATCGTATATCTTTCTTTTTTTTTCACATTTTTAACGCCCACTTATTCTAATCTCTTTTCGCAATTTTTCCATTCTGAGCATGGCACGTCACTACAGATACTTCTCCCTTCGTAAACATTAGTTTCTTTTGGGGATTTTAAATTATATATATTTAATTTTTTTTTTTTTTTTGAGGAATATGTGTTATATATATTTATAATTTTTTCCCTGCCACGTCCAAACTCTTTTTAATTATATGTTATTTTTCTTCTTACTCCTCAGGCGTGGTAGTAGGTGGTTTATCCCTTTCGCGTTAATAAAGACATTGCCGATCAAGCGCCTTTAAATTTTCCTACTACAAAAAAGTAGAAAACTGGCAACCTGAAGAAGAAATTTGGTTTCTGGGGATTTACCACCGCGCCAAGAGTTGAATCGGCAGAAGAGCGATAGGTGAAGGTCGCATTACGGTACGTGAAATATTCTTTATTCTTAACTTGCACTTGCACATTCATTTTATAATTTACCGGAGAATACGGTAGACATCTCCAAACATACAGCCACAAAATTACAGGCAATTCCTTTTTATAACGATTGCCCCGTTCTCCATTAAAAAGACCATCACAAGATAGTAAGTGATGCCAGTCTTAACTTCTCCGTCCGGAGACATTCTATATGACGAAGAAAACATCTCCAAATCATAGAATGCAATTAAGGCATTTCCAGAAGACTGAGTGTAGTCCTCATCAGTCTCCTTCCTTCGAGCCAAACCATACCGCTCAAACCTCATATTACAATAGGAGAAGAGCCCTAACTTACTCTTCTCATTCTTATGGAAGATTTCCATACAATCAGGGTCCACCTGACGACTTAAATTTTTACGATTGGAACTCCAATTACCAAAATAAACGAAGAGCCAAGACAATCTTCACTCATTTTTCCAATCATGATGATTCCTCCCGACAGTGGAGAATTCCCCAACCATTAAACAGTTATTGCACCGCCTTTGACAATTCGGAAGTCACAGGATCCTTTTTAGAAAAGAGTGACCAGAGCAAGTCCAATTCTGACTCCCTCCAACGAACCAGTGATTTCCCTAGTGTTTCTCAACTAATGTTTTCTCCTCCACCTCCTTCCTCCTTTGATAATTGTATTAAAAATTCCAACGATTCACCCTCCGAGTCTAGTGATAAAGTGAAAGAAAAGTTTAATAAAAATTTAATTAATAAAGTGAAAGAAAATTCTAATTATGATTTCGATAACGTAAAAATAAATAAGCAAATTATTAAATTTTTTAAATTAGGCAATTTCAATAAAAGTGTACACACCATAAGAGATGATAAGAATTCTCAAATACACCCCACGTTAGGTACACTAAATATAAAGAATTTTGTTCCGGATAATACCAATATCCGAGGTTGTACCAATGTTAACATTGGTACTAACTTACTTAACTTGCAAAACACATTTAGCATTGATACACAGGTGAATGGGCAACAAACCCATGTTAAGAAGTCTGATATTGTAAATAAATGTGAAAACGGTGATGGCACCCACATTTATCCTTCCAAAACTTTTAATAGTTGGGCTAATGACCGATTAGCCAAACACGAAAATGTTAAAAAAATTATTGGGAGAAATGATATAATTAATTTTAGGGAAAAACAGAGGGTTAACACTAATCCTAACACTTGTTCTGATACAAAAAACATATGTAGATTAAATAATGTTTTTCCTACACCATCTCCTCTCCCACATTCAGTAGATAGTATTCCTACTATGCTTACCATACCTCCGCAACCTATACCTAACATCCTACCTACTCCTAACCTTATACCTAACATCCTACCTACTCCTAACCTTATACCTAACATCCTACCTACTCCTACCAATATGGCTAATCCTATGCCTAACACCCTACCTACTCCTAACCTTATATCTACCATCCTACCTACTCCTACCAAAATGGCTAACCCTATGCCTAACACTCTCCCTACTCCTACCAATTTGCCTAAACCTATGCCTAACACTCTAAATACTCCTACTACTAGTCCTAACACTTATTTCACTACTACCTACTGCCTACCACATAAACTAACGCCATGTTAATTAACTATGACCTACTGCCTACCACTATGCTAACGCTATTTGTTTACTTACCATAAGCCACCTCCTACCACTATGCCCAACGCGATGTTCGCTACCATAACTACTCTTAAACACTATGCCTAACTCTATGCTTACTACTGTAACTAGGTCTAACAACTTCCAAAATGTTATACCTACGCCTAACACCTTCCAAAATGCTTTACCTACGCCTAACAGCTTCCAAAATGCTTTACCTATGCCTAACAATTTCCAAAATACTATAGCTACCCCTAAACAATTCTCAAATGCATTACCTTAACCTAACAATTTCCAAAAGTAAAAACCCTTATACCTACCATTTTGAAAAGTTCTATACTAACCATTTTGGAAATACTATGCTTAAACCATATAACTATACCTAACCATTTCGAAAGTTACTATGCCAACCATAACCTATGCCTAACCCACTATCAGAAGTACTTATGCCAACCCCCAACCCTATACCTAACATTAGTTTATACAACTAAATCCTAACAAATCACTTACGCCTACTGCTGACCTACTACATCTTTTTATCCTATTAATATACCATAAGAACCTATGCCACCCGGTGCAGGATACAAATAACTTCCGATTTCTATGCTTACTGCAGAATCCCATACTTAACTTTTTCCCGATCCTTTTTATACTGTCATCTACTACACAGCTCTACTCGGTTGACAGACAGCATGATTTTTCTAACCCTATGGATCCTTTACCACCTTCTTGCGTTACCACATGCATAGAAAGAACTAATCCAAACTACGATCAGATTGACTAAACAGCATTCCGCTAACCAGTGCAAACTTAGCGCATCCTTTTCGAAACTGATGCAAAAATCGGGCATCGCGGATTGTAACGAACGATGATAAAATTACTCCAAATTATAACACGCCCCCAACTCCGGTAACGAACTTAAACTCTGTCCATGAGATACCATTCCTCCTTACTCGCTCCTCTACTACTACTGCTAACCACTATTACTAGTCCTTCCTATCAAAGTTCTCAACCTCTACTAATTCCAAGTCTCAAGATATTACTTTTATCTTCCGCTTTTACTATATCGATATCAAAATCCTTCATTAAATACATGCCCACAAGCCAATCGCAATGTAGGACCCGCGTTATATGTTTAAAAACGCGAATATAAATATACAAAACTACTTATCATTAGAAGACCACGCAGAACTGATAGTAATTCAGTAGTAGTAACAGTTTAGCTCTGGCCGGTACTCTTGCATTTGCCGAAGGAAGGACATTTAACATAAAAAACATACCATTAAAACCCACAGAAATTACATTACGTTCTATCACGGGTTCAGAAATTTTACCAATGGGTACATACAAATTTTTCTGACTTAAACTTTACATGGAGGAAAAAACATACCATTAACTTCAGTAGTTTCATATGTGGACATCTTTGTGGTTTTACTACACCTTTCTTACTAGGTTACAATTTCCTAAAATAACCCAAGAATAAACTTACAAACACAACAAAATACAATTGAAGTAACAACGAATAACCTTACTATCCCCATACCACTTAGCCACCAATACCCTACCAAAAAGAAATCCCCCAGCATACATGCTAAACATACAGAAGTAAACCATACAGAGACTATGCCCCTCTACTCCGACGACATTTCTACTCCTAACAATCTTTTAATTGATACTGACGTTCCTATAATTTATCTACTTTAGAAGACACAGAAATAGCTCCTTATTCTTAATACACTCTTTCTGTTAAAGCTTCTTCCCCCGCTCATACTTCTCCTCCTGACAATTTTATTCTTGTCCACAAGGAACACCTATTATCAGCCAACTTTCTTTTTGCTGGTAGTGTACTGAGTTCGGCCTCCGACGGCGCAGTTTTCTCCTGGACATATAAATACAATCGAGCCTCGCTTCTTCACAATTGTTACTCCTTCCTCAAGAATTACTGTCACTAACCAGGGCTTAATCCTATCATAGTTCTTGACGAACCCCTCCAAACGTCCAATGTAAATTTGGCAACTTCTTCCAAAGGCTTAACTCCAACTCAACTTAGAAATACTTTCAAAAAACTCGTCCAGGAATCTTTCAAAAATAATGAAGATTGCTGTACCACATTACAAGATCCAGATCAGTTAGAAAAGTTAATTGATCTGTTGATGACTTACAGAGATGTAATAGCCTTAGAAGATGATGAAGTCCCCATTTGTCCTTTAACTAAATTTTCCATACAACTTAAAGAAAACGCTCCAAAGGTACTGTACCGACCACAGTACCGCCTTCCCCATAAATACTTGACCCAGATAGACGATTGGGTCAAGTCCGCCCAACAAAAAGGGTACATCCGTCCAATTAGTAGTCCCCATTCGAGCCCTCTGCTCGTCATTCCGAAGAAAAACTCCTCAACTCCAAGAATTGTGGCCGATTACAGGCACATTAACGCACATACGGTGTTAGACCGCTTCCCCCTTCCCTGCATTAATGACATCCTCTCTACGCTGGGAAAATCCCAAAATTTTCAGCAGTCTCGATCTTCTCGACGCTTACCATTGTCTAGAAATCGAGGAAGAGACACAACCGCTACTAGCCTTCCGCACTCCGCGAGGTCAGTATGCACCAACTAGACTCAATTTTGGTTTGTCCAATGCACCCCCAGTGTTCGCAAGGACAATGGAAATGGTGTTGTCTCACCTCCTAGGTGACGCATGCAGAGTCTTCTTGGACGATGTCTTAATACTTGGGGAAACATTAAAAGAACATTTCGGTAACTTAGAAAAGGTTTTCCAATCTTTTAGAAAGAATAAGATGAAGATCAAACTTGCTTGCTAAATGTAAGTTCCTCCGAAACAGTCTCCTTTTTCTGGGTTTTAAAATTTCCCAAGACGGAATCTCACCTGACCCCATAAAACTCCAGACTCTTACTACTTTCAAACCTCCTACTAACGTAGCAGAAACCAGATCTTTGCTTGGTTTCCTGAACTACTTTAATCACTTGATAGACTCCTACTCCGTCCTTGCCAAACCGATAACAAAATTGCTACAAAAGAATGCAACATTTTTCTGGGGACCGGAGCAACAAAGAGCTTTTCTTATCTTAAAAGATAAGTTGTTACTCCAACCCCAACTAAGATTCCCTGATTACTCCAAGGAATTTTATATCAACACTGGATGCCTCTAACCTAGGGCTCGGTGCTGTCCTATACCAATTAGACGAGAATGGCAAAGAAAAGCCATTATCCTTCATCTCCAGAGCACTAAACAAATCCGAAGCTAACTATAAAACCATCGAACAAGAAGCATTGGCCATAGTCTTTGCTTTGCAAAAGTTCAAAAATACGGTATTCGGTTATCCGCTTACAATTATTACGGATAACCAACCATTGATTCACCTCATACGTCATAAACAACTTACAGGACGTTTAGAAAGATGGAATTTATTCATAGCCCACTTTAATCCAACAATTATTTACAAACAAGGCAAACTTAATATTATTCCTGACTATTTAAGTAGAAACCCCCCTCCTTGCTCTTATTCTTTTGCACTTGCACAAAATACCGTACTCCTTACTGGAACTATCCCTTTGACAAAAGGAAATATAGTAAATGAACAAAGATATGTAAAAACGCCGCTGTTAAAACCCTCTTGAATATGCTAACATTTCATTTCTCATAACAAACCACTTTCCGAACAAGACACCCTTGCTGACACTTACCCCCATGTTCTAATCGATGACATTTTGCATTATGCAACACAGTCTGGACGTTTCCTTATCCAAGTACCAGACACATTAATCCACTCCGTCATCGAACACTCCCATGCCTCCTTAGCAGCGGGACACTGCGGAACGCAGAGAACCGAATTTAGAATTCGAGAACGTTACATTTTCCCCAAATTACATACACTTACAAATGATTATTGTACTACATGTCCTTCCTGCCAAAACATTAAGGGTAATACTCCCAAAAACGCCCCCACATAAAAGCATACCCCCTCCCCTATGAACCTTTTTCCAGAGTCCACCTAGACATTTTAGGACCTTTACCACAATGCAAAATTACACAATGTAAATATATCCTTTGCATGAAAGACTCTCTTACTAGGTATGTTGAACTTGTCCCCCTAAAACAACATACTACCAAAGACATTGCACAGGCTATCCTAGAGAGGATAATCTGTCGCCATTCTACTCCAGAAGTAATTATTTCCGATAGGGCACCGGAGCTGACCTCCCAACTTTTTAAAGAGATATGTGCCCAATGGCGAATAAAGGCAGTTAACATAGTTGTGCGACACGCCCAGAGTAATGCATTGGTTGAAAAAGAAAATCATAAGATAAGCAATTATCTACGACACTATGTCAACACCAATCATAATGACTGGGGTCAATACATTCCATTCACACAAACTGCCATAAATTCAACCTACCATTCCGCCATCGGTACCTCCCCACACTCAGTGTTTCTTTCAGGCATACCTCCGGGGGGGCTTTGCCCCCCCGGAGACAGTCGAGTGCCCCCCCGGAGAAAATCTAGCATGAATTAATTTTTGCCGTAAATTACAAAATAAAGCAAATAAACATAAAAAGTATGTTTAAATCTATATTTTCTAGCGATAAATAATAAAATCAGCCAGAATGCATGGAAACATGCTAGATATGGCCATAAAATAGCAAAGTTGTTTATTCTGACTTCTGAGAAAATGGGTTGCCAATAGAAAGTTTCTTCGGAAAAGGTCCCTTTAGTTAAGGAGTGGCTTAGTAATATATATATTATATTATATATAATATTATACTTATATTATATATAATATATAATTATAATATATATATATAGTATATATTATATATATATAATATATATATATATATATTATATATATATATATATTTAAAAGCAAAAATAAAAGCTGTTAAGTTTTAAAATTAATACATAGAGATCATGGTCTGCAGGTAGCTTTATAAGTGTAATATTTACCCCAAAGGCACAAGGTTGGCAAGGGTAGTTTTTCCCACTTAAGTTTTTCCCGAGTAATTCCTTGAGAAATGGTATAAAAGTCAACGGAAAAAAAACCAAGCAACAAAAAAAACCAAACAAAAGGATGCCGTAAAAAAAATTGATTAATTTTAATTAATCAGTTATTTCCAAAAAATACTATGAATGCATTGACATATTTTAAGGCAAGTTATATATTTTATTTATACTATATAATATATACTTATATATATAATATATAATATATAATATATATATATATATATATATAATTATATATAATATATTGGTATTATATGATATATATAATTATTATATATATGTATATTATCAGTATATACCCTATATAATAGTTTACGACTAATCTGACATCAAGCTCTGACCTACTCCCAATAGTCATCAAAATACCATTTAATATATGATATATAATATTAAAATATATATTTTATAGATATATTATATATATAATCTTCTCCTTCTTCTTCATCCACCTTTTTTTTCACAAGATTGGGAGTAAGGTGCGTTACACGCATCGGAAAAGAAAAAGCAGTAGCGAGAATAGACAAAAGTCGAAAGAAAGCCCAGCCTTACCGCCCCCTCTGTACCATAATTAGTAAGAACCGTCGCAACAGAAAATCCACCCTAGAGCTTCACGGACCGCGACGGTCCTCATTATGGTAAATCGTCAAGTGTAGGTTTCATCCCCTGGCCCAGGTGGCCACAACCATACCCCTTACAACAACCCGCCATTCTCTCCTATCATGCTAAACCTTTCTATCTCGCCTCTTGCCAACTCAATTCTCTCCTGCAACATTTCCTTTATGACTCAATGCACTTTTCTTAGTCTTCCAGCCGGTAGTTCCCACACCACTCACCACTAACATTCCGCTTTAACAATCGACTTCATTTATCCTTCCACATGACCAACCATCTCGACTTACTTTCATTTATTTCTCTCATTTACCCTTTTCTTTTACACCAACGACAACTTCTTAATAAGCTTCATTGCATCATTTTTATCATTTCTTCTTCACACACGAGCACGGCCCTAAGATTGTCCCGTCTGAACACATTGAACTTAGATCTATACTTCTTATTCCCGACCATAGTCTCACTTACTATACAATAAAAACGGGTAACAACATACCTCATGTAAAACCCTAGCACCACTCCAGACTTAGTCCTTTACATTCACCAACGATTAATTGCTCAGCCTTCCATGCACCAGATCACAACCTTTCGCCTACTTCATACCTCGCCCTTATCTATGCGTTCCCTTCTCTCACACTCACCATATCCCTTGCTATATCTGTAAATATTAAGACATCAGCACAACCCTCGATATCGCAGCGCTTGCTGTCAGCACCTCGCACAGCTAGCTTTCACACTGAGGCTATCCTCACCTCATATACCATAGACCTTACTCTATTATCTAGCGTTACTTTCCAACCTTCCCCTTCCTTTTACACCTCCTGCCAATCTCTTCTACCCCAAGTTTCTCAACTTCCTCTTCAGATTCTCCCACAAAGAAAGCCATACAATCAAATCAGCATCTTAAATAGTAGGGTACCTCCATCATCTCCATGCTTCTCCATCATTTCTACACCCCATTTCTGCCCACCCCCACACTCTACTCTTCTCAAACCCCAGTCATATATAAATTGAATAACCAAGAGACATAACACAATCCCTGCCTTACTTCCGCTATTAATATTAAAACCAATCACCTTTTGACACCATTTATTTCTTACACTACACGCCCTGCTATCTCACTATCCTCAATACATCTTTGGATTCCATTCAGAGAGCCTACCACCAACATATATCACTAACACCTGCCATAGAGCTTCCCTATTAACCCATCTACACCTGTTGCAAATCCATAAAACCTAATACAATTCATTCTTCTTCTCCGTCATTATAATATTATATATATAATATTATATATATTATATATAAATATATTAATTTATATATATATAATATATATATATAAATCATATAATATTATATATATAATATATATATATCCATATTATATATATTATATATAATATTAATTATATATATAATATATATATATTCTATATGATATAGTATATATATATTCATGCCCCTTGCTAGAAAATAAATTATACTGCAACATATTGTTATAATGCATATATTATATATATATATATTATTATATATATAATATATATATATTATATATATATATATTATATATATATATAATATATATATATATATATATAATAATATGTATGCCCTTAATAGAAAAGGCCGATGCACCGGTGCTTGTGCGTCAACTGAAAAAGTTGTAATATATATATAATATATATATAGTATTATAATATATATTATATATATATTTATATATATATAATATCGGATAATCATAAAGACCCAATTTATATCTTTGTACTATGTTATAATTTAAATATGGTAATTATATACGCTATATATCCTTTTTAACTTACTTATCTACGTCTTATTTCTCCTCAGTAAATTTTATACTTGATATACGTTATTCTTAGTATTACATATATTTGATATGGTTTAATATTACTGGTATAACTTGATGATATACTTCCTGTAGTGAAATAAAATATATATATATGATCTTTGGGTCAGTCAAATATTTCTATTCTTGATTGTTGTCATCACATTTGATGGCCACCGTTTGCGATTTGGCCCCATTTGTTGATATGTGCTTTGGGTGTTTTGAGATTGTAAAAGCTTGATGTCCCTGCCTCTTGTAAGTCCAAACAACAAAGTTACATTTCTTAATGCCGAGGCTTGTAGACTAGAACTCTTTGATTTTAATAAAAAAGAATTCATGCCTCATTATAATGATACCCAACTTCTCTCACGTTGTCCCATTCTTATTTGATTCGGATATACATCGATACCTCATAATTAAATGCATCGAACGTCCTGAAGACAGCTCGTAAGAAAACGTTAATGATCCACACACACTATGCACATATTTTATCAATTTCTTGTATATTATATTATCTCACTAGTGACTTATAGTTGTATTAAAAGCTATATTATTAAATTCTACGCTAAGAGTATATTAGTATGTATATATAAATTATATGTATTATTATATTTCTCTCTGATTCATTATATCAATCATATACATTTACAAATTATATATAAATATAGATAAGTGTATCAGTCTAATATATTGTCATGTTGTGTTGCTGTGTGTTGCGCTATCTTTTTTTATCGTTACGATTGTCATAGCCTGACCCTCTTCTGCGTCTTTCATTACGGATCTAATTGGAGGAAATCCAAAGTAGTCTCTTATTTCAGCAAAGATATCGTCTAGGACAAGCACGGCCACTACTAGCTATATGACTAGTATTAACAAACTGAAAGACGAACGCTCCCGCCAACTGTCACTAATTCCTTACTCACTATACATGACCGTTTAAAATTTGAAAGACTCAAATGTGCTAGTATCGATGCACAGGCTCACATACGGCCAAATCTGTCTGAACAAACAAACGCTACTACAATAACAATGGGAACGAAATATAGTATGCGGCTCGCAAACATGAAAGAAAAAGGAGACTCATTTCTCGTTAACTGTAAGCCTGAGAAATCTTCCACTCGATACCATTAATAGCCACAATCTTACTACTTAAAGAACTATAGTGCCTCATTGAAACACCTAGACAGACGCACCGACTGTATACACTGAAAGAAACTATATCATAGACCGGTCATCCATTCACAACTTTCAAATAAGTCTGATGTTAAGGAAAAAAAATCGTTTACAATATTAATAGAGAGCTTATTTATGAAGCACTCTTCAGCTACACTACTAAGTGTAGAATGGAAAGAGCCTCAGAAGACAGGCTCTAAGTAGAACCGATCCGTCACGCATTCATGATATACTGTTTAATCTCCAGATGAAAATAAATTAAGATGGACTTATATGAGGAAAGTAGTTTCTAATCTAGTATATATCTTTGTTGCTTGGGGTTGCTTATTTCTCTTGATAAGGAAGCAGCTCTGCACTCCTAAATATACACATCGTTTTCACTGATTTCATTAAGTAGTATTTGACAAATTGAATATGAATCTACTCCCAACATGGGGATTGTAAAGATCGGTGATAGGTCGAAGTAATCCGTAATCTCCATCATGCACCTTTCGGGACACTGCTGGGAACTGTCTGTTATGTCATGCGAAAGTTTTGTGTAAAGATAATCTTGAAAAATATACACTCCTGAAAAGACCTAATGTCTCCATCTGATGTCCCAGGTATTGGCCGGATTAAAAATCCGGAAAGACGTCTATGCATCATATTGTGTTAGTATATAAACGCAATGGAAAAGCAAAAGAGCAATTTCTATCATAAAGAAGCTGATTTATCTTGTTTAAATTATGACAACTTATTACTTTAATGATGTGCTCGATTTAGTAGCTGAGAAAATTGCTTTGACTTTTGATTTTGTGTTAAGAATAAATTGGCTCGTCATATAGAGTTGATTTTCATAATTCTTGACAGAAGGTTCTTCCTTATATTTTTGTGTGATCATAGTCTTATTGCGGTAAAAACAACATTTAGTTGTATTATGGATTCTTTCTATAGAGAAGTCTCATCCCATCCTCCTGCTTCCATTACTATAGATGTAATCTAATCAATAATCGCACTCTAAGCTGTCACTTCTTCGTGTAACATTTTAGAGTCATTTAGCAACTCTTAGATACGTCTATACGTCGCCTCCATGACATTTGAAAACAATAAAACTTAACACCTTATAGCCAAAAGGTTGCCTTCTCTTAATATTGTTGCGAGTAGAATTATTTATCACACTTGTCACTTAATCATTCAAGCTATCCCACATCCCTGGCCGTTCTCGAAATTCCAGAATGCATTGAAGTTCCTTCTAGCGTTTCCCTATGCTCTCATTATGCAAGATACGCATGCTTTCTTTAGATGCAGCTAAAAGATGATCGGGTAAACAATTTGATGTTTTTCTATTGGAAGAGCATATCCACCAAGAGGGGACAGATGTCATTCTGCCTCACTTGCAGGACGGTCTGCTGGAATCAGAAATAAAGTCTTCCTTGTCACCTGCTTATGTACATGAGATGAATCTCCTTAGGCACTGTTCTTTTTGAGCAATGCTGCAAAAGAAGACCTTATTAAGACCTCAATCATTAAACTGCTCTCCTGAACATCTAATTGTGAAGGTGTGAAAAAATTTGCAACCTACAAAATATCTTCAACGCAATCAAATATATGTCGGACATCGGAACTGTAGAATACTACGATATAGATTTAAAGGATGATACGCTCTGCATCTAAATGCGCTTGATCGGCTACTGCTACTTCCTAACATGCATCAGACAAAACAGTATTTACCGGTGAAAACCTTGCTGCTTTCTACTGCGCAGATAGTGTCAATCGAAGATAATGTAGAAAGTATATGACTCTTCAAAATTTGTCCTACCCAGTCTTCAACGACATATCAATTCGATAGAATGATTATTATGCTATGCGCTTTGATACGTTCCGTTCAACATCCCATTAACAATTACCCTCAATGATGATAACCATTTTATAATTTCAAATGTATCCGCTGTACAGTAATTTTTCTGCGTCCACTCGACAAGAGAAAACAAACATGACATGTACTCCGTCGGATGATGACAAATTTCGATGTTTAATGCTGAAGTGTATACTAGCTGACTGACATTCCCTTCATATGATATAATCAAATCCGATGCTCGAAAGCGAATTATATCTCATATAATTATAGTACTTGGTATATATACATATCATTAAAACATACTATGCCACCTAACAGATGAACAAAATAACTGTATATATATATATATATTACATATATCCATTCTATCTATTCTATCTGATATATATCATTATAATATATTATATTTATTGTATTCACTCCGTATAATGAATTCTATCTAAAACAATAATAATGTTTCAGTCGCGTTACCCCTTATGTTTTTATATATCATAATTCCCTAATAATAAATTGCACACTAGTAGATCCCTCTGTCGTACATATTCTGTGGCTATAATTCCAAGATTCCGTTGGCTTACTGACTTTCGGATACATTTACTATTTCAGTAAGAAGTTTCTTAATAAGACTAAGATTATTGGCTGACAAGAATGAGCAATGAATAATCATTATCCTTTATTTTTATGTAAATTATGTTATACTTATGTGTAATCACCTGCACCCCCCGTGAATCTCTGCTGTAGAACCCCCCTGTGAAGAAATTGTCTGAAGAAACATCGGCCCACTATCATTGTTACACTTACCAACACAGGCAGACTTCCTTGGACCTTACTCCAACTATCATCCCTATTTACTCTACACAACCACCATACAGTACACTAAATGATTATGTGATAAATGAGTCCGGCGAGTCACTCCTAATTAGGACAAGCCTCGACCATTATAACCAACAGAAACAGATAAAACAATCCTAAAACAACTACCTATACACTATAAGGCAATCCAACATGAAAAGCGATTGTAGTTTTCACATACTTAACTCTAAAGCGCTAACAATCCCCCAACTTGCCAGAAATGAAGATCTCTATACGAAATCCTACATGTTCTTATTTAACAACCACATCTACCTCCCAGTCTCATTCATTCAATCCTCTTCATTTGCCCCAGAAATAACGTAAAATCATAACTCCATAAGCCCTTACAAACTTAATCCAGACCCTTCACCCACCCACAATACCTTCTACGTTGAT